>JAQGBD010001978.1:0-12141 GCA_034698165.1 Punctoribates punctum | reverse complement strand
AAATAGACATGGTTTTATCCCTTCTACATACCCTATATCTTGGTCTCAATAACTACTTGTAGTATAAAGTCGTCAGAGTTTTTCTCTTAAAATAAGAAACATATGACAGATATCTAAAAACACTGATTTGGGTCAAGTCCTAAGACTCTTGTTTTGACGTCTGTTCCCTCTTAACTAAAGACAATCGAAATCGACTTATTGTTAAAATCAAATCAGATTTAAATTAACTTTCTTCACAATTTCCACAAAAAACTCAATTTTAGATATAATAAGAAATAGATTATAATTCTGGAAACGAGTGAATTGAGATCGAGTGGAAAATCTAATCAAAAAATTTGTGGAAACAACCAATTTCTCCACTCATCCGAACCCCTGCTCTTATTCGAGTCGACAAATGAGACAATCTTTCAATAGATGAGTGATTCACAAGTAGTGAATCACAACTAAAAAACTTCAATAAAGATAATACAAATGAGAGGCCAAAAAACATATTAAACGAGCTTGTTCAAAATCCAATCACTGCCTAACCAAGTTCAAACATAAATCAAGTCTTGGGGCTAAAAATATAAACTTGTAATTAATAATTTTTGGTTGAAAAGCACTAATTATTATCAATTAATGAATTTTGGCTTAAAATACAATCCGAAAGGAGTAAAACTAATAGTCGTTTGGCGTGTTTTCCAATAATAATCCATTGAAAGGAAGGGATTATAAGTTATAACATTCGCTAAAAGCCATTAGATTTTCACATATTATATAATATAAGTATTAAAATAATTTTCACTTCACTTCAGGTTATGATTTAATGAGTTTATGAAAGCGTTTGAAATATTTCTTAATTTTTTTGTGTACTTCAACTGTGAAATCAAATTATCTTAACTTTCATTTATTGCTTTCAACCATTGGAAACAGTTATTTGTTTTTTTAACTGATTTCTATGAGAAAGTTTCGTTAAACTGAACTTGCAATTCAAAGAAGAAAAAATGGTCTCAATATAAGAGGATTTAATTGAAAACTACAGTAATTTGTAGTAATTTTCCTCAAAGTGTTTGCACTTATGATATGTAACACAAAAAAGATTTAAATGAAATTTCAAATAAGAATAATAACAATAATTTCAGACGAAAACTATTTTTAAATAATGGAAATTACGATCATTTGGACTGAAATTGAAGTCAATTCGCTGTTAACTCATTTAAAGACATTTGAAAACCTCTTTATTAGAGTTCGAGTGCATTGGCTTTCAGTCTATTTTGAAAAAAATCTTAAGAAACAGTTTTGTCTTTTTTTGAGTCACATTTTCATACATTAACTATAAAAACATTAAAAACGAGAAAACCTTTCCAATGAGAAAATAATGAGAACATTAAAAACATTTATTGTCTTTCAGTTTATTTCATTTGAGGTTTGGATTAAATGAAAAAAATCAGTCATTCATTGATTAATAAAACAAAATCTATGAAAAACATCTATTATTGTGAATACAAACAAAATTAATTACAAACTCAGCAAAGCGTTGATGTTATCAATAATTGAATTCTCAAATTAATTATTAGTTTATTATAGAGATTATTAATTAGTTATTATTAACTAAAATTAATATCTTAACAGAAAATGAGCACAAATTAGAGGTACTCTAAGTATATATTTTTTGTCATTTCTTTTGAAAACAGGAATGAATTTGAATCCAATTTAAAGAAAAAAAGGATTGAAATAAAGATAAAGCAAAACAGATAGAGAGGGAAGAGATAGGAACGGGTCATCTGTGACCAACTCTTTCTTATTCAGGAACTGTTAGCTAAACATATGAATTAATTTTAAGGTGAGGTCGGGTTGTGTTTGGAGTGCATCCGTTTTTTAGACGACACACCAATTGAGAGGTCATTTCACTTACTTTTGGTGGGTATGGTTCCTGATAATGGACGAGCTCTGCAGGAGTTTCATACGCTCCCAACCCTCATCTGTTTTGACCCATACCTCTCCGGGTGATCGCCAGTCTCTACCAATAAATGGCATAATAGTTGGCCAACAGTTTTGTTAACAAATTTCAAATAAAACCAATCAATGAAAACAATAGACAAAGAGTTGAAAATTCGTCACAAAAGCGAAGAAATCAATTTATGATTAGAAGAAAACTCAATATTTATTATATTTATAATAATCTGTTGTCAGTTGTTTTGTTTTGAAGGGACAGCTGTAGAGCTGCCTCTGAGCACAAGTACTGCGTTTGAGTCGATAACACTTATGCTGAGCGCTGTTTAATAGTTGCAGAACTGCTTCTCTGGGAGTTTGCTCAATGGTTTGCTCCCTCTCTCAGCCCTCGGATCAATGGCTGGGCTATTGTTATGTCATATGATTACTCTTTCTCTAAGACGAACTGTTTTCCCCATTTTCTTGATATTTATTTTTACGACTTTGCGATCCCATGACTCCTAACATAACAATAGACCAGACATTGATCCGATTGAGAAG
Source organism: Punctoribates punctum (assembly GCA_034698165.1). Taxonomy (NCBI): domain Eukaryota; kingdom Metazoa; phylum Arthropoda; class Arachnida; order Sarcoptiformes; family Punctoribatidae; genus Punctoribates; species Punctoribates punctum. Next base: position 9,669 of record JAQGBD010001978.1, on the reverse strand, counting down.
ACTCTCCACAAACCAGTTATAAACATATTTTAATTACAATTTCTATAACTATTTGTTAACTGTTAATGAAATAAAAAGTATTTTATTGTAAATCACTTTCAAATTTCGTCGGATTCATGAATGGCTGACAAACGGGTGGACACCAAACCAATCTTCTTATGGAGAATATCAATATTCGGGTCTTTCTCCACGTATTTAAGCCGTTTCTGATAATCGGGAATTCGATTACGATTTCTGTAGTCAAAGAGTAGTTTTCCTATACCTTTACGGCCGACACTTCCCACACTTTTTCGTCGTTTTGTCGACTTTTGAATACTCTTTGATTTTGTTTTGGCCTTAGTTTTGGTGACTTTTGTGACAATTGTCTCCTCTGGACTTCGATTTTCCGAAACTTTATTGTCATCAGAGTTTGAGTTCATATCAGAGTCTTTGAGATTGTGGTCAACAGTAATGCCAATGCATTCACCTTTTGAGGCATTTGTTGCCACCGATGAAGTACTTGAGCCGAGGATTTCATTTCTTTTGTTGGACACTATTTCTGTCATTTCATTCAAATAGTCTTTAATCTGTTTTCTAGCGATGGGACCTCTCTTTGTGGCAAAGGATCCAATGATTAGATCCCTTTTGGCTATAATTAAGTCATTCAACTCATTAATGATATTTAAAACAATGCTTTCATTCGGATCCGTCGTTGGTTTGCAAATGTCTTGAGAAACACCACAATTATCACCAAAAATGTCATTTTTATCAGCAGTACTCATATCGAGTTTGATCTTTCGTTTACTTCTTTTCGACATTTTATCAAAAATATAATTAAAAACAGAAATAAATTAAATTTAATTAAAATACATTAAAAACAAAATTCAAATTCAAAATAAACGTTAGATTTGACGCCAAAAATCAAAACATACAAAACGACAGCTTTTTATATGTTTACGTACTTTATGTGACAAAAACTGTTCTCAAAAGTTTTGAGTCAAAACGATTGAATCAATTTCCAAGTTTATCTTTTCATTCAATTCCGAGATAAAAACCGCGATATCCAACATTATTTTGATATATTTTGAGCAAGGCAACAAAAACTTAATAACCGCCTATTGGCTAAAATTGTAGGTCAACTCATTTCGATACTATTTCGGTCACATTTGTAATAAATATTGAAAACAATTTAAGAAAAATCATTTTTTGTTTTAATTTATAAATTAATACATTTTTCTTATCTTAGAATTAATACAATAAACATAAATAAGTGATTTTTTCTCGATTTTCAACATATGTTTACAGTTTATAACAAATTTTAGTTTAAATATATATAAAGGAGTACTAAGTTTTTGGTGAAACTAATCAACAGATTTGTGTTTAAATACTATTTGACAAAAAAGTTTGGATTAAATAAAAGATGACTTTTATCTCATTTAAAGCTTAATAAACATCTATTAAAATACTAATAAATAATAGTTTTGTATTACAATCGAAGACCATTTGTCCCCATATTTAGTGACGGTATACAAGGGTTAGAACTTTGAAGTCCAAGATTATTATCTCAGAAAAACCCAGAGTTTGAGAGAGAGTTGTGGCTAATGGTTGTACTTAATTATAAAATCATAGACAATAAGAGAAACAGTAATTAGAAAATTATCAAAAAACAAATCAAACTCTAAAAGACTTTTAGCTTTGACTCAAATTGCAATTAAATTATTGCAATTGAATTCAGTTTTCGATATAATAATATCGATTGCATTCAGATATGGAAGTGATTACCATTGAAAGCAAAATCAGTCAAACAATTAATTTCAACCAAAGTATCACTTTTCAGAAGATAACTATAAATTCGTCTTATTTTCAAACAATTTTTTGCTCGTATTTTAAGAGATAAAAGGAATGTCTGCTAATTATCGGGAAAACCATAAAATGATTAGAATTAAGAGAACCACTGACGCGAATATAGTACTCAATAAACAGGTCTTTCGTCGGGCTTTTGCCTAAAAAACAATTCAAATAAAAATATATCAAATTTATTGAATAAAATTCAAATAGAATTACAAATAAATAAACAGAAACGAAAGGGAAGGACTGGCCCTTGAAATGAGGCAAAGAACTAAATATGGGATAAAAACAAAATTACTTTTAATTGGCTTCAATGGCGACAACAGTGATAATTATTGCGAGAATTATCACAAGAATTATAATCAAACAAAGTTTTTTACGTCGCGCTCGACTCTAACCATTCAAAAAAGGGGTAAAAATTAGAATTTCATGCAATAAAATATAAATAAACATATGATTAAAGCGATTCTCTATTACCTGATAGTCTCTGGCCTTTGACAGCTGTGCCGTTCCCTCATTAACTTGAATGGAGGCGGTCTCGACGTTGGCCTCAATGCTGTCGATGACCTCTCCCTGTTCGTGAACCATTGTCGCCAAGTCTTTGAAAATTTGATTCACTTCTACGATATCTGACTCTATTTTACGGATGGCCTGTTCCCTGTCTTTCAACAGTTCTAAATCGCACTCCTCTTCCATTTGAATGGCTGCCTGCGATTGGGACTGAGGACTGCATAACCAACACATATATTATACAACTTTGTTATAACTTTCAGTTAAGACACAAACCTCTGTAAATCTATAAGATTGGAGGGCCCTCTCGTCGAGTGGTCGTCCCACTGGTTTCACACATTTAATTAGTAAATAATAAAATCTCAATAGAAATGACTCACAGAGTTGAGGCCAGAGTTAGCCCGGGCTCTGATGACACTCTCTTTTTCTTTCTGAGCGGCAGTCCTTTGAATTACTTGGAAATTCTTCAGCGATTCAGAGAAATCATTGGTCAGTCTTTCCCTAAGCATTCGTCTCTGTTTCTGAATTTCAAATTCTGTCATTAAATGGAATTTTTGAATCCAAAAGGAATACCTGTTCCGAGACATTAGTCGATTGCGGCAAAAGAGCCAATTCTTTGAGACTGTTATTTGTATCTCTGGCCAATTGGTTGGTGTAGTGCTGCACTTCATGTCTGTCCATTCGAATGAAAAAACAGTTATATTGGTATCAAATGCCGACATATTTTTGCTCACAATTGGGACCGAAGGCTATCTGAGTCTTGAGATGTTCCCAATTGGTTAACCATTCGCTGCATTTGATTGACTGATCATCGAATAGAATATTAGGATAAATGAAGAATAATATGAAAGACAAACCATTTTGAGATATTTTCTGAACATTTGAGGCCACAGTTTGGGAAAGACGTGACCACTCATTGCGTTCGTCGCCACCAATCGTCGATTGATATCCGCGATAACTCATTGTCTTCACTCAATTATTTGCTTTAATAAGTTATATATTGTGACACAAATTTGATCTAAAATATGGATAATAGTTAAGAGAAGGCTTTGGAAGGCCTCAAGAATTTCAATCTTAGAATCAGTTGAGTGAAGAAAACAAATGAGGGTTTAATCCGAAGACCTGATAAAGTCTTCACACATGTAATGGCGATAAAACCGGCCTTAATTGTCAACAATTTGGAGCACTATATGACTCAGAAGAGTTGAAATGAGGCGTGTCTTTAGTGTCATCCACTCAACTGATAATAAGACAATATGTGACGCATTCAAAGCCTTCACAACAATCGCTGATATTTACCTCCGATTACAATATTTGGAGTGATTTCGGCTATAATTCAATAAAATAACAATAAATTCAATGAAATATCTTTGAGTCTAATTTGTATTGAATTGAAATTATTACTCAAATAAACACCAAATTGAGTGACAAATAGTGTTAAAGATATTTACAAATAATTGAATGTCTTTTCAAATGACAAATAATGTTATGAAAGCCTCTGTCGATGACATCAGAGGTCACTCACAGAGGACGTCCGTTTTGGCGCAAATTGGCGGTCGACGTACTTAATGGACGGCATTGTTTAAGATTGTTTCAGTGGATTACATGCGACTCATTATCACTAATATTGTCTTCACTAACAGATAATTGATGTCATTTTCACCGATAATTTGATCAGTTTTTGATCAAATTTGTGTCAAATTTATTATTTAATTAAGTTATCAATTAATTGAAAACAAATGAGTTATCGCGGATTTCAGTCGTCTAATGGCGCCGAAGATGGCAACGATTGGTCGCGTATTTCACAAACATTGGCCTCAAATGTCCACAAAATATCTCAAAATGGTCTGTCTTTTCATTAATTTGTTGTTTCCTTTAACTGATTATTTTGTTTATCAGTGAATCAAATCCAACGCCTTATCAATCAGTTGGAAACATCTGAAGACTCCCAGAATCTGAGGATTCAATTGTAAACACTTTTCCTTTCATTCAATTCAAACCGTTTTCACACAATTTGTTACTAAATTTTAAATAAATATATTTTACTTAAAATCATTTATTAATTATGGAATTAATTGAATTATTCAGGAATGAGATGCAGGAGAGGACCTCCCAATTGACCAGAGATACCAATATCTGTCTCAAAGAGTTGGCACATTTGCCTCAATTGGTTCAGTCCCTGCTTTCTGGGGATCAAAACCAAAGGAATCCGTTAACCAATAGTTTAAACGCTTCTAATAATAGGAAAACCAATTCTCTCGTCGATAATAATAACAGCAAACAGTTTAGTGTCGAAAAATTTATGACCCCTTCAAGTCTTGTGCCCAAAAAGTCCCACTTCTATGAGGGAAAGACTGTGTTCGGCGGCGCCAATGCCAGCCGAGCGGCCCGACTGGCGGGCACTACCCCTTACAATCTTCTTAATAGACATCATTTGGCGCCAGTGCTTAGAGTTAATGTCGAGACCTCTAAACGATTGGTTGAGTCGAGTCAACCCCTCAGCAGTTCTTCGCAGAGGATATTAGAGAAGTTGGAAAAGGCGTCGACACCGCTTCAAGACGCCCGTCGTATCCCCTCTTCTGCTCATCTCAAAGAAACTTCAGATTTGTTGCACCGGTCGACCAAACGGCCCAAATTAGGAGCAAACCCTGTCTTCAGTCAGACGGTCAGTGAACAGAACCCTACTTTCCAACCGAAGCGCTGGGAACTGAAACTCTCTAATAAAGATGACCACAAAGTGTCTGCCACTGAGACAAAGGATCAGATAATAAATTCTTGTGATAATAATTATTTAATTGATTCGAATGAGACTTTTGGCGGAAAAATGATGAGAAAAGACACCAAAAGAGAAGATAAACGAACTAAACCTGAATTACCGACAAATTGCGGACCAGACGATAGCTTAAGCTTATTAACGACCGCCAAACCGCTGTCAATGCCTTCAAATTTACCGAAATTCAGTTTTGGGTCAAAACCGTCGACAAAGCCTCAGTCAACGACAACTATCACTAAAACTACGGAAACCCAAGACTTGGAATTCAAGTTTTCTGAGCCTTTGCTTAAGACTCGCGACCAAAAGTCAGATGCAATTCTACCGACGGGTAAAAACGGACGAAAACCGTTTGTTTTCAGCAGTCCTTTTGGTGCCATAACTCAAAATTCTTCAAATGATTCCGAAAAAGTTGAAAAGGAGTCCAATGGCTTGAAGAGGAAATCCGCCAAAACGGGTGATTCAATGAGCAAAGAGTCGACTCTTTCTAAAGATAATCAAATCGAAAATAAAACTGAAACCAAGAAAAAGGAGTCCTCTCTTGAGAAATGGATTTGTGTCTGTCTTTTCCAAAATGTTAGTTCAGATAACAAATGTAAGGCCTGTAAAAAGGAGCGCATCTCTCAGATTAAGTCACACATACCTCCCGTCTCATCATTTAAGAGCAATTCAACAGATGAGTCAAATGTGACGAAGAGTAGCAGTTCTCCGATCACTCAGAATACGAGCAAAGGTTGGGGCAATCAATTCAAAGCGCCTTCCGGTACGTGGAGTTGTGACAATTGTTTTGTCAGTAACCCCTCTGATAAAGAAAAATGTTTGGCCTGTGAAGAACCCAAACCCGGGGCTAAACCTGTCATCGCTCAGAATACAAGCACAGGTTGGGGCGATAAATTCAAACCGCCTTCTGGTTCGTGGAGTTGTTCCACTTGTTTTGTGAGTAACCCCTCAGATAAAGATAAATGTTTGTCCTGTGAAGAGCCTAAACCCGGAGCCAAACCTTCTGTGAGCACAAAGGAGTCGACCAAATCAAGCGGTGATTTATGGCAGTGCTATTACTGCAAACATAACAATGAAATGTCGAAAAATGTTTGCACTTCTTGTGCCAAAATTAAGACACCGGTCGCTACGAAAGCAGATTTGGATAAACTATATGTCGGACAGACATTCAAATTCGGTTTCAGTGCTCAGAACAAGGGTTCCAACAAAGATGTCAATGAAATAAATAAATCAAACGAAGAAAATAAAGATATTTTCAAACAATCGATTAATAATTCGATATTTTCAAAGACGAGTGAAACCACACCTCAAACAACGAATTCCAATGCATTCGTTTTCGGCTCCAATTCTACTGCAGAGAAGAACAGCCTCTCAACAGTTTCTATCCCCAAATCAAATGATTCGAACAGCGGAACTCCTCTCTTCAAATTCGGTGCTCCGACCACTGTATCGACGTCTACTCCAGACGTCAATTCAACCGAAAAGCCGAAAACGAATACCACTGATATTTTTGGTTCGAATTCATCAAAAAATACGTTCAATTTCGGTACTCAACCAATCGTTACGACGACCGCAGGCGCGGCCTCCGACCCAATTCCTAGAATAAGTTCGGAATCGTCGTCGCCCTTCGTTTTTGGCGCTCAAAACAAAGTAACAGATTTATTGAAGACAAAGAAAAACGTTTCATTCGATTTGGAAGATAAGGATAACAGCAGTTCAGTAGTAAATCCTAATCAGTCGGCCACCGATTCGACGCCATTAGGCTTTCAAATATCCAAAACCGATGAAAAACAGAATTTGTTCAAAGGTTTCAACTCTTCGCCGAGCGGTTCCATCTTTGGTTCGGTCACTTCGAGTACTACTCCAGTGACGACGACGACCACCGTTTCGATTACCTCTTTTATCGACAATAAGTTCACTTCGAAACCAAATGAAACCCAAAACAAAATCAGCGGCTCTTTGTTTGGAGTGCCGGCGACCACCACTTCATTCATGTCTCCATTTTCTCTGACCAATAGTTTCGGTTCTGGCCAGAAGTCGTCGCCAATAAGTGGACAAAATGCCACCGAATCTAATGATACGAAAAGCCTTTATTCATTAACGCCTTCCTCTACCGTCAAGTCTTTTGATTCAATAATATCAAGTCAAGCGAATCCACTCATCAGTACATCTTCAGCGACGCCGACCGCACCGTTGAGTTTAAGCAACAGTTCCTCTCAAAAGAGTTTAGTTTTCGGAAACTCAAACACGAATTTACAGTCTTTTTCATCTCAATCATCGACTGCGACGACAAAACCTAATTTTTCGTTTGCGATCGGCGCTAATTCAGGCGCCACCACTACCACCGCCAATACTGATAATGCATTTGGTGGTAGTGCCTCCACTTTGTTTGGGACCCAACCTAACAAAGGCTTTACTTTTGGTAATTCAGCGCTAAATAGTAGTCAAACGCCAGCCTTTAGTTTCAATATTCCTTCGAGTAATTCGTTATCTAATACTTCAGCGAATCTAAACTTCGGTTTGAATGCAAACACAATCAATACGACCACCGCTGAGACTAATGCCAAATCATCGGCGACTTCACTGTTTTCCTTCGGGACTCAAAATAGTGATCAGTTTTCAAATCCATTGAATACAAAGACATTAAACAATACGAACACTAATACGAAAAATAGTTCTCAGTTTAGTTTTGGTCTCTCATCCAATCCAAGCACTGGTCAGTCAAATAGTAATAATCTTTTCGCAAATGCCATAAATCCGGCGCAAAATATTTCTTTCAATCCATTGGCACCGACTGCTGCTCCGACGGCTAATTCCTCGGCATTCAGTTTTGGAGGCTTCGGTTCGAATCCATCGACGTCTGCGATGCCTCAAATGCAGATCCGACCCCAGCAGTCACAACAGGCTTTACCTCCCCCTTCATTCAACTTTTCTGCACAACCATCCTTTGACTTTGGGTCTGTGCCCAACGCTGGCGCCCAAACAACTGGACCTGTGTTTCAATTCTCGTAAGTTTTGATTTAAAATATTTATTAATTAAATGACTAAAAATTTGTTTGAATTAAAGGGCGGAACAGACGGCACAGACAGCAGTGCCCCCGAATAGGAATTTTAAGAAAGCGAAACGTCGTCTAAACCCTACTTAACGTTTAGTTTTTGTTTTTTTAAAGTTTAAAATTCAATTTTATTCGACATTTCACTCGAAAATTGTTTAATACGTTTTCAAACATTTGAATAATTATATAATTTTAAGTGAAGACCAAAAACGACTAAATCTGTTGTTTTTGACAAAATGTGTGAAATTCGGAATATTTTTAATAATGGATTCAAATTGAAAAATGATTTAATAAAAACATTCATTACTTGAGAACCAATTGTTCGCTAAGTTTCACATAAATAGTGAGATAATAATCCTTTCAAACAAATTGTATTCAAATCTTTAATCCTTTGAAATATATTTTATTTTTCAGAAACAATTCAATCAATTTTTTGTTTTATTCAAAAATTATTATAATTTCAATCATTTTATTCATTTTCATTAGATTTTAATTTTTCGAATAAATCATTAAATTTATTGTTATTATTATTATTATTATTATATTAATTGATAATTATTTTGATTTTTCTCTTTTATAAAGTAATTGTCTTTAATTTATCAGTAAATCTATTGAAAGACTATTTATTTGATAACAATTTTCAGTGTTATATAAGTCTCGATAATTGATGTGTTTATATGTTTTGCGACACTATATGTGAGGGTTAGCCATAAGATTTGGGTTAAGAGAAAATCCATTGGAATTAGTTTTGTATATAATTTCAATTATAATTTTGTCTCATTTTATTCGTTAGTCGTTCGGTTCAATCGCTTCAATGCTATTATTATTTGTCTCATTTGGGTCTGTCCTCAGCACAAGTTCTGAACGTTTGTTCGTCAAAATTGTGTCTTTAATTTGAAGGGAACTGGAGATCAGTGTAGCGTTTGATTGTGTGTCGAAGCGATCACTGACTTGATTATGAAGTATTCGCAATCAGGCAATCACTGGCACTCTAAGCACAACCACTCGGCTAATGGTGAACGCATAGACATAAAACATACCGTAAGCCTTGCCTCTGCTCAGGCCTTAGAAGTGGCACTATTTGTCTTTAGAAAATGAAATCGATGTCTCATTTATGCCGTCATTCCTATAGCTATGGAAACTGAAATCGACGTCAGATATCAAGACTCGATTTAAACATCAAAAGAAATCTAAGGGAAAGGGGAGAGAAATCGCGAGAGAGAGAGAGAGAGAGAGAGAGAGAGAGAGAGAGAGAGAGAGAGAGAGAGAATAATTACAGGAATATATGGGAAACTGAAATGTCAGTCCTTTTTAAACCCTTCAATAAACTTCTTTTTTGCATTTTTGAAGAAATAAGATTTCTTTAAAGGAATGAAATTATCAAATCTAAGCACTTTAAATGAGCTCGAGTACAATTTTGAATAAACGAAAGGTTTTCAAAGGATGAGTGAAATATATGTACACTCAAACCCCCATAACTTAATATTCTATAAATTCCAAACCTAC
>JAQGBD010001977.1:0-12155 GCA_034698165.1 Punctoribates punctum | reverse complement strand
ATCACAATTGATTTATATTAAAAATAAAATCAAAATTCATAACAATTTACATCTTTTTAATCCTTTGAACAAAAGTTCAAAACAAAATATTATTCAAATTTGTGTTTATTTCTTACAAATCATTGAATTGAATATTATTTTCAATTATTTGCAATAATAGCGATGACAGCGAAAGTATAAAATTAAAGATTCTATGAAACTCTCAGTGTTTCTAACGATTGTATAATTCTTCCAACAATTTATTAAACGAAACTAACAACGAATGGATGTGTGACCCAACGGTTACTCCCTTTGTATTAAGACTTAGCCATTTGGAGATACCTCAAGACCTCAGAATAGGGCGAATCGGGTTTACTCACGTTCTGGAAAGTGGATCGAAATGATTCCCTGTTTTCCTCAGTTTTCAACTTTTAAGAGAATATCAAATGTTTTAAATTAAATTCTGATATAAATAAAACAATTTCTCACTTCATTGTAAAAGTTATGGCAAACTATGAAAAACAACTGTTTATCCGATTCTTCCAAAACTCCAAAACGAGTCAAATGATAGGAAAACCTTTGAAAAAAAGATCAGACTTTGAAACAAATCATATGAATAGGAATGACATACGAGCAACGAATCCATTGATTCACAGAAGCGCTGATTAGGAAAGAGGTGAGCGACCAAATGGCTGACGATAGCGGATGTAATTGAGTGAAGCTCGAGAGGGACAGAATAACCCAATCGTGGACTATATCTAAACGCGATTCGGTCTGAAGTCTGTTAAAAATCTGCGGGAAATTCGTTCAAACATTAAATCAATTGAAAGTATTTTAGATATAATTATTGGAAAAATACCACAAATAAAATGTTTGCCAAATGTTTGGAATGGGTTTGTTGTCCGGAAAGGAATTCTCCGATGCATTTGTTAAGTATATCCTGAGTCGGGAAAAACACACACAAAAAGTGCGGCAGTGCTTTACAGATTTCCTGTGCCTCAAAGGAACGACACGTTTTGAGTCTTTCAAAAATCACTGACAACTTTTCCATTGCCAACAAAAACTCTTCGCTGTCGTCCATATTCTTCTCCAAATCGAGTCCAACAGAACCGACTAAAAAGTGATAATTTGTTGTTTGAATCAATTGGAGATTCATTTGAATGATTTGTTACCGAAATAAGTGGCGGAAAGAATCAAATTGAATGCCAAGAGAGCGTCCAATTGACAGCTCGAAGACTTGAATCGATCCAAAGCTGACTTAACGATAAGGTTTGACTCTTTTATCGTAAATTTCTCGCAAAGAATCAAATGTTCCAAACTATTGGACACCAATTGATATACTTTTGAACTTTTGTCAGTCAATACTTTCAAAGACAGCTATAATCGGAAAGAATTTAGTTTTTGGTCAAAATTTTGTAAACTTTTAATTACTTGAAATATCTTTTGCGAGAATTCACTTTCGGAGAGATCGTCGACAAACGTTTCAATCAAATGAAAGGACAGTTTCCACATGAGTTCCACGTGTTCTGTGTTATGACAACTCGGGCTAAATATTTGAATAAATCATTACTATATTTAGAACAGAATAAAGATTCTAAAACCCTTACAGAGTATTGTCAGACAAATGTTTGAGGATATAGTCAGAGGCGATGGTCAAGAAGGCCGTCTCCTTTCCATTAGCCCCCACTCCTCTGAACTCAAGAATATATTTGAGGCCATGGATGGCGGCTATTCTTGTGGGCAAATAATGACTTTTGAGACATAATTCGACACTTTTTTTGCACTTATCCACTATTTGGTCGGTTTCGAGTCCTAACACTGCACTGGACTTACAAATGCCAACAATTAAATATTGAGACATAATTTCGTCTTCAGATATCTGCGCCATTCTCTGTAGTTCTAAAAATGTATCCAAAAGCCACTCGAATTGCATTCTTTCGGTAAATAAATCAGACAAAAGGACAATAGATTTGCAAATTTCTGTGAGTAATGGTAATTGGGTTGACTGCTGGGCAGTCAGGAGCTGTCCGTAGAGGTCGAGCAGAAAATGCAAACAAGAATTCAAATCAATTTCAGATTTTTCCGGATTAGAAGATAGAGTTCTGTTGTTATTCAGACCATTAGATGGACTCAAAGGACTGTAATCAGAAGAAGAAGAGGTCGACGACAAAGATGGTGACAATTCATTGGTATTTTGTGTCTTAATGGGAAGTCTCAGTAATTCGACGGATATTTGTCCGAAATAATAAACATTTGGTTCAAATTCATTATCATTAGATGACAAGGAACTGATGGCTGTGAGGAGTGGTTCCCGAACTAACTGGAGTTTGGCGCCGTGGTTAGAGTGAAGGAATGACGGGATCTTTTCGGTCTTCTGTTTAAGGAATTTACTTCTGACCGGATTTCCCGGTTGTGGCGATAGAGTTGACAAAAGAAGTAATTCTGAAATGGCTTTTGTTGTTGTCATACATATATTGATTCGTTCGGAGAGTTCTTCGTTGGACTCGATATTCGCGCTGTTAGTGCCCAACACTCCCAATAAAGACATCCAAATCTCTTCGAACTGAACCCTACAATTCCAGCCCATATTCATCACTCGAAAGCAGAACTGATCCAAAATATCTCTGAAGTTGAGAAACTCGGAGGGGATCGTCGGCACAACTGTTCCAAAATCACCAGAAAAGGTTGGATCCCATGTGCTATCGTTTTTGAAGGTCCAAACAGAGACCGGAACCATAACGAAGGTATTGAACAGAGGAAGACGTGCTGTCAATAGAATCACTTTCTTCAGCAGATGACTGACATTCGGCGGAATGTTTGGCAAATCGTTTTGATTGCTTTCCACGAAACAAACCAATTGAGCCAAACGTATGCACGCCTTGTGTGGGTGTTTCCATTCAGGGTTTTCTCTCTCGGCTTTCGCCAACTTTTCCGGTTCTTCGAATTTTGGTAATTCCCCGAAAACTATAAAACAATTATCAAAAATCAATTTTAAATACTAAAACTGGGAATACATACAGCGCTGGATTAGTGAATGAATGGCTGATATGATGGAGCACTGGTGGCTAATGTTCTCCGGGGACGACAGATATGTGAAAATAGAATTGCAGTTCAGAGAGGATCTAATGATCTTCAGAGTGACGATCATATGAACAAAAGACATACTGTCGACCACTTCTGTCATGTATTGAATTGATTCCGAATACAAAACCGAAATTCTTAGGATATTCGGCAAAAGATCGGAAGCAATGCTGCGCTCCGAGTGGTGGTCCAGAAATGCTAAGAAACCAATCGATAATTTGAATAAATAGTTCCAAAGATTGTTTTGGCCGAAGAGTTCGTTTAGTTTGTCGCGATGTCGCGCCTCTTTCGGAGTTATCATTTCGGAGTGAGGCAAAAATGGGAAATGAGGGACAGGCAGTATTGATATAAAGTAACTGATGTGTTGGAGGACAGCATTGAGAGAGGCTTTCAAAAGATTGATTCTATTCATGACAACAGAGAACATGATTTTGGCGTTAGTCTTGTCCTCTTCGACGAGACTGTGTTCACCGAATTCTATACATTCGCTCAATATTTCTAAAGCAAACTCTTTTAACGATAGGATTGAAACTATTTCTTCATAGGAGAGTCTGTTGAGGAGATGCGCTGCTTTGTGGCCTCTCGAGTGCTTCTGACAGTATTTGGTCAAAATTGTGAGAAACCAATCTTTGTTTATCTCAGGAATGTCTGCAACCAAAGTGCTGTCAATCAATGGATGAGAAGTTTGTAATTCAGTGGATTCGTTGCAATCATTTCTGAATGACTCCAATACTGATATTAGTTTTGAATATCGGAAAGGATTCAAACAAACAATCAATTTATCGAAATCTTGTGCTGAAAATTGATTAGTGCTTTGACTTGAATACGAATCGTGTGAAGAACTCAATGAATTGAGTCGTTTTGTCACCAGATTCTGGGCTTCACTCATAAGTAAATAATTTGATTGAAGCGAAAAATTGGAAAGAATTTTCTCAATTAAGAAATTGATGAGTGAAACAGATTGGGAGGGATGTACTCTCTCCAGACAATTGAGTAATCGCTTCAAAAAGCTGGGAGTCTTCAGATTGTCATCACATCTGGCATTAATTGCTTGAATGAAGAGACCGCTCGACGCAGAGTTCCGGTGAATAGAACTTATAAACTCACTGACAGGCAGTTCGTGACACAGTTTTATGATTTCGTTGATATTCTGGACTATAAGCCATGTCATGTGCTCCGCGTCGTTCATATTTTCACAGACAAAATCACAAAACAGTATTAAAGAACCTCTTCTTATGATTTCAATGCTCGGACAGAATGCAAGAGTTGTCTTGGCTTTGGGGGCACTGCCCCTTCTTTTGCTTCCTGATTGTGGCTTAGAGTTGGCTGAACTGATGAGAGCGCTCGGGTCTGGTCTTATCAAATGATTCCAAAGTCCGTCTTCGTTATTGTCTTCATAGTTTAGAAGCATTAAAAGGTTGAACCACTGGAGTGCGAGTGTCGGACACTTACACTGAATACTAAGAAAAGATGAATTGGTTTTATTGAGTGAAAAGCCATTCAAATAACTGTTGGGCTCTTCAGCTCCGCATTCATCAGAGGTGTCACAAAACTGGCTCTTCTTAACTAAATTCATGGCTGCTTTGGCCACACGTCTGAAAGATCCCGATTGAAACATATGAGTCAATATCAACATATAGTTAGCCAACTGTTGGGTCAAAAACACCGAATGATTTCTAATGTCTGCATATATAGAGTGGGAGCGAATCACTATCTCCTGAGCGCATAATTGGATTATTTGCAACAAATATTCGGCAAACATTTCCTCCGATTCCAGAGTCAAAGAATCATTTCTATTAGACATCGAAGACATATGGAATGGGATGGTATTGGTTGACATGAAAGAAGAGGTCGGAATTACTGGAAGACCGAACGGTCCGATAGTGACGATCGAGCTTTTGATTTCTTCGAGTCGGGCCAACACTACCTCTTCTTTGACCTGAACTATCAGAAGTCGGAGAATAACCAAAATCAAAGAAGTCCATCGATGAAAATAGTAGTAGTTATCAGTGATGTCGGGCTGTGGGGCAGCGAACAGGGCTTTCAAAAGAATGTCAACGGGTCTGAAAACACTGGGAGACACCGATTCGAACAAATGGTGTAAAGAATTGAGCGCTTCATAAGAATCGATTTGAATCGTCTGTTTCACTAATTGTGGTAATAATGTGTCTGTTATTTGTCGGGAGATTTTCTTCCACTTCTCTTCGCCCTCTTTCTTACTTTGTTTGGTCACAATCACAAGAATCTTCAGAATTCTTGGGAACTGAACTAATTTGAGACAATTAGCGACAATCACTTCCTTCTGAGCCTCTAATTCTTTGCTCGACTCAACTTTGGATGCGTTTCTCAAAAGGATCAGATCCTCGACGATTGGCTGAAGTGAAGGCAAAGCAAACCTTTGAGGGTATTGTCCACTGGCGAGGATTCCATCACACAATTGGATGATTTTTGGTATTCCTATTATCGTTTTTGAGTGATATTTTTCATATGAGAGCAGAATTAAAAAGAAGAACAAATGTCCGATCAATTGGTGGTATCGATCGAAATGACCGCTTTCTATGAACTCGAACTGCTTTAAGACGAAACCAATAAATATTTGTTCGGAATCGAGTAAACAGTAATTGACTCTCAACTGAACCAATTGTGACAATAAGTCGAGAACTTCACACTGAAAGGGGACGTCACTCGTGACTGTGTACTGTTTTAACGCCTTTATAACTACGGGTTCGAAGAGACGGATGTGTGAAGTGAGCGATGCCTTAGAGTTTAGACCAGAAGTGGTATTATTTTTGTCTAATATAAGTGAAACTCGTTTTTCAATCTTCTTCCTGAGCCAACTCGAAAAGGTTTGCTCTGATTCTTCATTCGACACAAAAGAAGAGTTTAAACGCGAAGCCATTGAAGCATAAAATTGAGTGAATTTTGTGTACGGATGGGACAGACAGGTGTTGTAAAGTCCGCCGACTTCTAAATAGTTGGATATTCCACTCATATGTCGTGAGTTTGAAATCGAATTGTCATTAATTTTCACCTCTTCTTCTTCGGCCACCTCTTCGTCATCAATAATGATGTCATTTGTGAACAAAACAATAAAATTTGTCCCAAAAATAGTCTTAAGAAGTTGTCTGACGTTCCAAACGGAAAGACTCGGCTCTAAATTGAATACTATTTTGAGATAATGAAGAATTTCTTCGACATATCTGCTGATGAATTTAATGGTTGGCAGTTCCAGAAGACGACCCAAAAGAGTGAGCGTTGCGTTTAAAAGAGTCGACATTTTGTCGGCTTTCAAATTAATTGATGTCTTATTACTCAGATATGAGGACCGAATCAAATCACTGAATCTAAGCATTAGTGAATTTGAACTGAACTTGGTCAGCTTCTCTTTGTCTCCCTTTTCTGAATCACTTTTCTTGTCGTTCTTGTCATTGAAATCATTGACTTTAGGTATAGTTTTCTTCTTAATAGGACTCAGAGGGGAATTGGAGAGCGACTGAATTACTGGCATTTTGTTGTAATTTGTTATCGAACTCATGAGGTTTGTGGTAACAATCGGTTCGTCGATAACCGAAGAGTAGATATTCATAATTCGCAACAAATGAATGAAAACACTCTCTAATTGTTGAGCCAATTGGGGACAGGTATGGCTTATTAGACCCCAATCCAGTTCAAGAGTGGCTGAATTGTTTGTATTGAAATTCATTTTTATCAGATTGTAGGCCAACCCCTCTAAAAGGTTTCCGGCCAGAGTTAGTACGATTTGGTGAGCGCTTAAGTCCAACAAAATCAGAGGGTTTGTCGTCAGTAATGTTATGCAAATATTCAATAATTGAGTGGAAAGCGAAGCCTCAGAATAATGAGATCCCCAACAGTTGGGGTATTCTGTCGGCGGATAATTGTTTGAGAGAAGAGTCAATGCATTGCAATAACCGATTAGAGAATGTCTTTCATCCAAATTGAATTTCAAAGCGTTTACCAAATCAGAGATTATATTCGAAAGATTTACTTCCAATAAATGGTTAGTATTTGAGACCAGGTTTTCAGGATTCAGAGGATTAGTGAATGCTTTCAATGGAGGCACTGAAGAGTCGAAATCTTTAGAACCAACTTCTCTTTCGGGCATATTTCTGATGGTCTGCTCGAAGGCAATGGCAGTGATTGCATCGCTATCTGAATGAACGACTGGAGTGAACAGCATTGGGATCAAACTGTTTGGACAAACAATTGGATTAATTACAGAATCAAATCAAATCAGAAGTTAATTAATTACTTAGAAAGAGCGCCGGCAGCCGCTTCCCTCACTCGATAGTCGTCGTCAGCGATTAGAGGATAGAATATTTCATTCAATACTCGTTTTTGTAAACTTTTCTTCTTTATGTGAATTCCATTTTTAAACTGAGATTTCATTGTTTCGAAGTAATGCAGAGCCTTATAATCGATATCAGTAAAGAGCTCCAGAAGTTCGGCCTTAAGGACGAAATGAATTATTGGGGACACAAATAAGTTATAGTAAGCATACCTTTACCAACCAATACGGATTGTTCTTAACTTCAATCAATTGATCCATTAGTGCGAATGCAGTCATATTTATGCTGTCATTCGATTCTAAACATTTGCGAAGACAGAGCTTTAGTCCATTCAATCCATGTTTTATAGCCATCGAAGAGCCGTTTGTGTGTTCATCGAATATAATTGCAGATAATTTGGTCAACAATTCCTCCAAAGTTGGAAATTCTGAAAATCACATAAAAATGAATTATAATTTCAAAATCAATGGTCAATGAAATACCCGAATATGAAGAGACGGAACAATTTCTAAGCAAAAAATCATTAAAACTTTTCGGTTCATTCAGAACCTCATTAATGAAATTTCCGATTATTATTGCAATTTGTCCTTTGATTTGCGGATCAGAATGTGTTGAGTATTGAAGAATATCCCAAATCTTTTGCGGGGATTCACCTGAAAGTCGATTAAATATTGAAATAAATTGAAACCAAATGAAATCAAAACATTTTTTACCGGTTTTTGTTTGCGATTCACTTTCGACAAACATTTCTAAAATTAAAGTCTTCGGCTGAAGACGTATTATGGCTGCAATACATCCCAACGCCAGTGATTTGACACTAACCCGAACTAATCGGTCAGACATCAACTGTCCGTTACATCCATTCAGAAGAAATTGATTGCAAAGAAGTCGAACAGAATATTCCAAACAACTTATATTTTCAGCCAAAAAGTCTCCGATGTCTCCAATCTTTCGATAAAAACATATTTTTAAATAAAAGAGTAGACAAAAGGGGACTTACATTAAGCCGATCTTCAATTGCATCAAAGGAAGCGTCGGTATAAGAAGGGGACACTTGAAGATCATTTTGATCCTCTCCGTCGACAAAAGTCAGTTTTGTTGTCATTTGGAACCCAACAGAAGAGTGTCGACTAATTTGTTGTTTTATTGATTCAGTTTCCGACTCCGAAACCCTTCTCTTAATTTCGAGACTCATTTCATAGTTGTCGGCCTCAGAGACGTTATCACTACCGTTAAAAGAGTCCATATTTTTGGTCATCTGTTCCGCTTCGATGAACTTTTGAAAACTATTTTCGGAATAAGAGAGACTTTGGTCTAACTTATCGTCTAATGAAGTGATTCCATGAATGTTAACCACTTCATCGTCGACCAGTGATTCCATATTAATTGAGGAACAGCTCAAAGAATTATTGCTATGCATTCGGCGACTGTTCCGATGCAATGACAGCATAGGAGATGCAGGAGAGGAATGGATGTAAGTTCCAATTCTTGACTTATCAATACCTTTGGGATCTGTCAGATACGGGAGAATGAGTTTGGGGGGAGTCTTCATCAGCTGAAGCAGTGCTTCCAATGCAGAGACGATAACACTATTGTTGTTATTATAGCGGATATTATGTAAAATCAATTCAAAGGTTTGCAATAAATTCTCAGTTATTGTGTCGTAATCTTTGGCCATAAGTTCCCTTTGCTTTTGAGTTACACCAAATGTATTGAGACTTTCGTATTCAATATGAGAGGGAATGTCATATAAGTGGGGAATCATATGTTTGAGACATAAGAATACTCCGACTAATAATCGCTCAGAAGTTTGTGACTCTAAAAAGTTATCGTTTGTCTCTGAAATGGCGTTTAATTGATTCAATGACTGAAGCAAATGAGTCAAAAGCCACGAGAAGAATATCTGTGGCTTTCGTGAGTATTGACAGATCACAACCAGAGAGGATGCGGCCGTCCGTCGCACTGATGGCATCACAAACTGAAGATTTGGCAGAAAAGCGTTCAAAAGACTGATTATCTCATTGTCTGAGGCAAACGGCGCCAATACAGGCATCACTTTAGTCATCGCTATCTGAAGAGTTTCTTGAATTAAATCCTCTTCTGTTCGTTCACTGATTTTGACCAAAGATGGAAACAAATTGGAGACATAGGGCTTACACTTCGCCGGTCGCGTCAAATGAGATAAATCCGCGAAACGACTTAACGCTGCTCTTAGACTACGAGAGGAACCGTTTTTCTTAATTTCTTTGTAGAGTTCGACTTGAATTCGACCCAATTGTGTGTCCATTAAGTTCTTAATCGTTCGGTTGAGACACTCGTTGGCAGTCATTCTTACGTCAGAATCCAAGTCATCACAACAGGCGAGGAATGTCTCGATCGCTATTCCCAGAAATTTCTGGAAATCCTCGATATTTCTAAAAATTCAATTCAATTATTTTCATACTATTCGAGTAAAAAATTAACATTTTTTATGATACCTTAAAGATGGACAACAAATGATATCTGCGATAGAATTGCAGTGAATTGTCTTCTCTTTCTTCGTAAGAGACGTCTCTTTTTTGCTATAAAACAAGAATTGATTGAAATTAAACCAAATTAAATGAATGAATGAATGAATACATAAAACGAGTGGAAACCACGGCTTCTTCAGGTCTGTCAATCGGTGTCTGAATCACTCTCAACGCCTCAAAAGCTTTAACCAATTTCTCGATTGAAGCCATTCCGAAGATATTTATGATTCAATCAAACCATTGAACAAATATTAATAATAATCATTAGTTAATTGGAGTTTAAATAAATAGATTGCATCGAAGTATAGTTTAGTGATAATAGACTACTAATAGTGTTTAGACTATAGACTAGTCATAGATTAGTGACAATAAACGCCACTTCAGTCACAACAATAATAAACACAAAACATTTCGTCACTAAATCTGTTCAAAAACCAAATGACACCAAAATTTTAGACTTTGACCACAAAAACCAATGAATTGATTCAAAATTTCCATTCAAAATATGTCTCATTTAAATGAATAACCTTAATCTAATCAATTATTTTGGCTAGACTAATTAAAAGTAATTAATTAATGGCCTTGCTTATTTTATAAATGGGTTTTCTCTTTGCCTCCGAAATGGGTTTCTAGTGTTTATGAGCAGTCGTTTCGTCTGTCACTGGTTTAGGCGCTTAAAAATTTAATATTCAATTAAATACTAAATAAATACTAAATTATTTGTTTGTCTTTTGTTTGTCTGCCATGAATTTGGACACATTTACCGATAATCCAATTAATGATGTTCTCTTTGAATCAGAAATTCCTGAAGTGACCAAGAAACAAGAGTGTATTGTCGGCATCGATGAGGCGGGAAGGGGTCCCGTTTTGGGTAAACCCATTTGTCATCACAATTAAAAACGAGTCTAACCTTTGTTCCGATTTCAGGGCCAATGGTCTATGGGTTGGCATACTTTCCGCTATCACTTGAGAATCAGTTAAAACGATTGGAATTCGCAGGTCTTCAATATTTTTATTGTTTTTCAAATTAGTGCTAAAAATTGAATTTCAATCAATAGATTCAAAGACATTGACTGAAGAGAAAAGAGAAGAAATATTTGGAAAAATCGGCGAAAATGAGTACAAAGACATCGGATGGTTCTCAACGGTGTTATCGCCGGTCACTATCAGTAACTCAATGTTCAAGCGGTAGGTATTTCCCCAAACAATAACTCAATGATTGAAATGATTTGTATTTAGAACCAAATATAATCTGAATCAGTTATCTCACGACACGGCTATCGATCTGATAAAAACCGCTCAAAAGAAAGGCATAAAAGTAAAGAAAGTGTTCGTCGACACCGTCGGTCCCGCAGACAAATATGAGGCCAAACTCAAAGGACTGTTTCCGGGACTGTCCATCAAAGTTGCGAACAAAGCCGACTCTATTTACCCGATAGTAAGCGCTGCCAGTATTTGTGCGAAAGTGATTCGTGACAGAGTTGTCGATCAATGGAAATTCATTGAACCCAATGTCCAGTTCTCTCACGAAGATTATGGCTCAGGATATCCGAGCGGTTGGTATTTCATTTCAGACAACCCTTTATTTACTCATTTATTTCTTAGACCCGAAAACCAAACGTTTTTTGAGTAAAAATATGGATCCAGTGTTCGGTTTCACGACTTTTGTTCGGTTCAGTTGGTCTACAATTACTAATATTCTGGAGGAAAAGGCCGTCGGATGTCAATGGTTTGCCTCAATTCATAGACTTGTATAAAATTATTAAACTTTGATTAAAAGGGAGGAAGAGGAGGAGGAGCCAAAGCCTGAGACCAAATCAAACAAAAAGATATCGAATTATTTCGGCGCTCAGACCACAAAAGAGACCACAAAAGCCAACAAAAAACAAAAAGTCATTAAGTTTTTTAAAGAACGAAATTTGGAAATCGTTTCCAATTTCGACGGATTTTAATTATATTTTATTAAATAATTTTAGTTTTACTCAATTTTATCACAATTTATACTTTGCTTACAATCCTTCGCAAATTTTTTCGACGACCTGTTCCTCGAAAAAAAAAAATAAAAATAATTTAATCAAATGATTAAATGAAATGAAAATTGTGAATAAACTTACACTCATTTCCATCATAATTGGATCCACACATCGGTGGACAGTACTTAACAAGACTTCATCGATGAGAACATAAACCAAACTAAAAATGCAATTAAATTAAATTCGTTATCAAATGTTTTGATTATTACTTTTCATCGGAGGCAAAGGGCCAGACGTGTGTCTGC
>JAQGBD010001976.1:0-12158 GCA_034698165.1 Punctoribates punctum | reverse complement strand
GATCGGAGGGGTGGAGAGTTTTGGGTCATTCAGTTTTTTCCTAATTTTACTGTGAATTATATATTGAGTGGAGGACTGGCTCTCAAAACAGAGTATTGACTAATATTTTGGATAAACCCAAATACAAAACAGTGTATTGACTCAGAAATATGGCGATTATATGAAGTGATAGTTAGTCCTAATTGTGGTCTCAAATTGTCTTCAAAGCTATAACCGGCGCCCAAAACAATGTTTTACTCGGTGTTTGTGTTGGGCAAAAAGGGTCCGCTGGCCCGGGTCTGGTTGGCCGCCCACTGGGACAAGAAGATCACCAAAGCACAGATCCTGGAGACTAATATCGTTGAGTCGGTCGACTCTATTCTTCAGCCGAAGGTATGTCCCCAACCGTCTGACGAGGATTTCGGTTCTTGTTTTGCCACTAATTGTCTAACTTATGCCCGAATTGTCTTCAGATTAAGCTATCGTTGCGGACATCATCTCATCTTCTGTTAGGAATCGTCCGAATCTATGCCCGAAAGACACTGTATTTGCTTCAGGACTGTCAGGACGCGGCCTTTAAGATCAAGTCTGCCTTCAGGCCGGGCGCCGTCGACCTGCCCGACGGCAAAACAGAGGCCGCCATCAGTGCCATCACATTACCGGAGATGTTAGACTTCATCAATGACTTTGATCTCATCGCCGAACCCCCGATGTATGCCTTTTTTCACTTCTCCAGTGATTCCATTGTTTTCTAATGAATTGTTTATCTCTTTTGATGCGCCGACAGTCAAATGGAACCGACG
The DNA here is from genome assembly GCA_034698165.1 of Punctoribates punctum. Classification (NCBI taxonomy): domain Eukaryota; kingdom Metazoa; phylum Arthropoda; class Arachnida; order Sarcoptiformes; family Punctoribatidae; genus Punctoribates; species Punctoribates punctum. The sequence continues at coordinate 11,376 of JAQGBD010001976.1, read as the reverse complement.
GCCACCACCGCTAACATTAGAAGCATTACATTAGTCGAAGACATTTCCAGCATTCATGTGGACGACCCTCTCATGCAAGACGTCAGGGAGTGGTCAGACATATCCTCGATTCACACATCCGGCGATGCGGTCACTCTTAAAGACAGCACACCATTGATCGGAAGGACCGGAGCTAAAGCACTCGACTTGTTTGATAGGCCGGCGCTCGACGACGGCTTCGGCGGTGAGCTCGGAGTGGGTATTGTCGACGAAGACGATGTCTTCAACATTCAGATGCCGACCGAACACCCCATAGAAGAGGGCGAACAACAACAGGAAGTGCCCGAACAGCAGCCAAAGTCAGTTCAAAGGCCTGAGAGTGCGATGTCTGACAGATCGGACAGTATGTCATACGGAGCGCCCGCTTCTATGGCCCCGTCGGGTCCTCCATCAACACCGGGCTCAGTGCCGCCCCCACCAGTAGATGACGACGAAGAGATGCCATTCGCACCGCCACCCATTCAACCATTAGATTCAGAAGGACTTCGAAAGGACGGCTTCGATGGAAAGCGATTGACTGAAACACAGGACACAATGGTTTTGGAACCACTCGAAGCTCCCGGTCTGGAGAAGAGGCGGAAGCGGCGCAAGAAGTTAGGAATGCTTATCGACGAAGTGAAGACACTCTCCGGTGAAGAAATGAAGGCACAGTTGTCGGACACAACAGACATAATCACAACCCTTGACTTAGCGCCGCCTTCCAAGAAGTTAATGCATTGGAAGAGGACCGGAACCAGTGAAAAGATGTTCGCTCTTCCGGAACGACAGATGCCATCCAAAGTGTTATTAGTCTACTATACCAGACATCTGACCACAAGTCATGTCGACACCGAAGAACTACTTCCAGAGCCAGAGCTGATGAACGGAGATCTCAGTAGACACGAGCGGTCGCTTCCGGCGGCGCCGCCACTGCCCGAACTCGAAGACCTCGAGGAACAGTTACCGCAATTGTCGCCAATGCCTGACCTTCAGCCGCCGAAGACTCCAAAGACCCCCAGTTATACCCGAACGCCACCCAAGAAGAAGAGGAAGACTGAGGACAAGAAGGAGCGCAAAGAGAAACCACAGCCGGTCACTAATCACGTGACACACGAACCTTCCGAAGTGTCGGCCAGAGATCTGTCGTCAATACAAGACATCAGAGCCGGTAGTCTCCAAACTAGCGATCAGTTCCAACCTATGCAACAGTTGGACGAATTCGAAGAGGAAGAGGACGACGATTACGGCGCCCCGATGTCTGTCGGACCGGTATGACAGCCCTTTAAATCACTGTTTGTCTTATTTGAACCTTTATTTGTGTTAAGCCGGAAGAGATGCTGCCCGACGAGACCGACGAACAGTTCGAGGAACGGATACGTCAGAGACGGACCAATATTTTGTTGAAGTTTATGGTCACCCGACTCGAAGAGGAGGGACAACTCTTGTTCGGCAATTTGGTCAAAAATAATAGGAGGAAACAGGTCTGTCCCCCTTTTCCACACTTTTGGAGCCTTTGTTTTGTATTAATTGTTTGTATGGATTGACTGATAGGTCGCACAAAAGTTCTTTTCATTACTCGTTCTTAAGAAACAACAGGCAATAGAGCTGACCCAAGACCCGGACGTTCCCTACGCCGAGATTGTCATCGAGAAGGGTATGCGCTATGAGGAGGCGCTCTCTTCCACTGTTTTATAAGATATCAAAGACTCGTTTTTATTTCAAAATCCATTTATTCGACTCATTCTTCGACTTTTTTAATTAACTTTTAATTAATTTCAGTTCTTTTTTAACCATATTTTAAATTACATGAAATCTATTGTAAAAATTGAATTATTCGTTGCAATCGTTTCCTCTCATAATCTGTTTGTCTTGAAATCGTTGACATCTTTCGTCAATACATCTGTTCTTCGATTACTGAAAAAACTAATTCATTTGATTTTAGTCTTTTTGGTCGACTTTTTCTTCAATTTTATTCATTTCTCAATCATTTGTAAACCTATTCCTCAGAAACGTCTTATTTTTTACTCCAATACATTATTTCTGTTGAAATTCACTTTTAATTTGAGTCTTAATTCACTTTTAATCGACGGAACCGCTCGAAGACAAATGTTTTTTATGTAAATTATTTTTTATTTGAAGATTAAATTTATATAATTATTAATTAAATTATTAATTAATTAGTATTTTAGCGCAGCTTTTAATTCAATTAAATAACTGGTAATTAGTATCGAAACTTCATTTAATTTCAATTAATTATTTAATTGTATATTAAAAGTGTTTTTATTTAAATTTTTTTCGATAAAAATATGATTTGTTTTCGTATTTATTTGATTTGATTATATGATTGCCATAAATATGTGTCTATAGACCTGTCCTTCCCTTCGAGCCATGAATTGCAATATTTATTTGAATTTCGTTTTTAATCTGATCTCTGTTTTCGGTTTTTAACTCATTTTCTGTACTCAAACACAGATTTGTAAACAATTTTCCCGAAAAAACAGTTAATTTAATATTTATTCAAAAAATTTATTTGAATTTTAATTCAATTTTAATTATAAAAACAAAAAACGTTTTTCTCTGTATTTAATTGTCATCTAATCTCTAATCATATTTTCAAAGATATATCAAAAAACACAACAAATTATATATAAACCGACGAAATATTGTATAAAAGTTTATAAATTGAAACAAATTATTAAATTTTTGTTCAAATATAATAACTATCTCTCCGTTTATTCAGTGATGTCCACAGGTATGGGCTAAACATCTCATTTAAAGATGAATGAGTGAGGAATAGCTGTTTATCTTGATGAAAAACACAATTTCTTCTCGAAACAATGAACTACCAAGTTTATTTTAGATGAATAAACTAGGAATTGTAAGATTTTGGACATCACTTGGCTTTGGGCACAAAATTGAATAAATTCTTCTAATTTCATAATTTGGGAACCAATGGCTTATCCACCAGTTATTGGAGGTATGAGTGCTATGACGTCGTTGTTATTCAATTGGATCTGATTGTTGTCGTCGATGACATAGACCTCATTGATGGCCAGCATAAGAATCGGCAGTAATTCTGTTAAACTACTCAACACTTGACAACAAATATGTCTCATAAGAGCCTCTCTATTACTCCAGACCTCATTCAGAGTGATTCGCAATTCTGGAGCACCGACTCTATCCCTGGCCATTGCGAACAGTAGAACAGACACTTCCACAGACATACCTCTCCTGTGGAATCTGTATCACAGATTACCAAGATAATAAACACAAAGAATTCGTTATTAAAATGCAACCAAATATTGTGTAATCAATGATTTCATCACTTAATCGACGAAATACTGGCATCTATTGAGTGAACCATTCATATGATAATTGTCTTCGATTTGAATCTAGCAAATCAACGAAATAAATCTGATTGCAATTGATTTTAGTATAAGTTTGCGAAAAATTCAGTGAACTTACGTTAACTCAAAGGATTGCAAAAATATTTGTCGATAACCTTGAAAACTGAAATTAATGGGAATTTTGATGATAGCCTTCGTGACTGAAATCCAGTGGATATCCTAATCCCCGTCCCATCGGTTCAATTGCCTAATGTTTTAGTTAGTGATTAAAATCTAAAGTTTTTGGATTTTTTTCTTCAGATAAGTCTCTAATCAAAGATATAAACAAATGATTTTACTAACAATTGACTCCAAAAAAGCAATTTTTAAACTCATATTAAAATTGAGCAAGCTAACAAGTTAATCATTATGAGTAAATATTTTGAGGAAATGTGTTTGTAATTGATTTGAATCCCAGATTTGCTTTGAGTTTAAATAATATTTTTGATAAACTTATCAATTATTTGATCGCAATATCTGGTGATATGTTTTGTATGGCATTCCAATGGACTGACACCTGAGCTCATCCACAAAAACCTGTCAAATGTTTACTGAAATGAGAAACGGATTAAACAGAGAGTTCACAGAAATCTTTTGTCGATATTCTTGGAAATCAAAAGACCAGAGAATTGAAATGTTTTTCACTAAAGTTTTTGGTGGAAAACAAGTTATCTATTAATCCGTTGACCAAAAGCCAAAAGCTTTGAGACTAGAAATCATTCAAAGGTTTTTCATTATTCAGAACTCTATATAAGAGAAGAGATGAGAGGAAATCGACTCTCATTTATAACTTGGCTCTCATTTTACATATGACTGAAAAGTTTTAGCCTTTTATTCCGTTTTTAATTACTTTTTTATATTTGTGTTAAATTTTTAACGAAATGTCGCTTTGGTTTCAATCGTTTCCAACGCCTCTCGATATCAATAAAATGGTATATATTTTATGTCAAACCCTTTCTGTCAGACAATTGTTTAATTGATTTCTGTCTGAAGGCCTTAACCGCACATAACCTCATCCCTGAGTCGTATGAATCAGACTCAAGACGGCTCTCCACAGGACAAATATTGGACCCGGGGTCGATGCCAAATTATAGACAACTCTTTGTGCAAAGACCCGGCTCATCCTGTAGCATCGGCTCAAACAGTTCGGGTAAGTTTTGTTTGAATTCATGTATTCCTTTGAAATGATCTAATATTTGATTAATTTGTTTTGAACAGAAGCGACAGTACTTCCGCCCATCCATAACAAGAATTACCAGGAGAGCCGTTACAAGACTGAGATGTGCCGCCACTGGCAGGAAAGTGGTACCTGTCCTCACGCCTTGCAGTGTCTGTTCGCACACGGACTCAACGAATTGAAACCATTCCGGGGCCGGCATAGGAAATACAAGACTCAGTTGTGTAAGGCTTTCCACGCGGACGGGTTCTGCAGTTTCGGTCCGCGCTGTTCGTACATCCACTCAGGCATTGACATAATTCCGGGAGCCATCCGACCCTTTCCATTCGAGCCGCCTCACCCTCAGCGCAAATTCTCGACCGAATCAGTGGACAGTACTGTCGACTTTTCATCCGATGAATTGCAAGAGAGCCTCAAAATGCTATCTGTTGGGTCGACCCATCCGACAGCGCACTGCCCACCGGTAGAGAAGACCCCCACTGGTGTCCGACTCTCGGTCTTCGCTAAGATTTGCCACAATTAGCTAATTATTGGAATTAGGTTTCAGTGGTTTTGAGTGTATTTCTAATCATCAGATAATTTGAATGATTTTATATAACTTCGCATAGAATTCATATAATCTCTAAATCTATTGGATTTATATATCGTTTGATTTAAGCCTTTTTTAATCCCATTTATAATAATTGTCATCGATTTTAGTCTTTGATTCAATAATTTTTAATCTTCGAAAGATCTCTGATCTGATCTTATATTATAAATAAAGTATTCTTGCATTTCATTTTGGTCTTCATTATTTTACCTTGATATTCGGCTCAACCGATGATTTGCTTGAAGATAATTAACGAATAACTATTACTATGAATAAGGATCAACTATTTAGAAGTGCCAGGTTAATTAAATAAATGGTCAATGGTTACCATGAAGAATTATTATTATAAACTGAGGAATTTTCATTTATACACTCTTAATTTAAAAGTTTACTTGATCAATTTTGACTTCTCAATTTGTATGGTGATTTAGATGAAGTTTTTTAGCCTGGTTAAATACTTCTAATCAAACCCTCACTTGAAATATGGAATTTACAGTATTTGTGAACAGACCTCATATTCACACAATTTTCTGCATTAAATAAATGTTTGGAATTTGAACTTGCACAATATGAGTCACATTATGTGACCATGCACATTCTCAGCGACAATATGCACATCACTGGATTTGTGGTTCCATTTGTTTGACTTTCACTTTAACCCATTGTTTGTCTCAACCGATATTTGTGTCCATAAAGTAATGTATTTTTACGAATATCACTAATATTCGGTTAAAATGAGTTAAGAATAAGAAAATTTCAGTAATATTAAGACAAATATCTTTGATATACAGTTCTCTTTGAATCGGTTATCTTACTGTCAATCGATTGTCAGATCAGTTATGAATACCAACGACATTAAACAAGAACAAGAAGATGACATTGAACTCCAAGTGATACCATTCACGCCATTAGGTTCAGATTCACTCCAGAGGAAGGGGTCTGATTGCAAACCATTAACTGAAACGCTGCACAGAATAGTTTTGGAACCACTGGAAGTGCTGGGAATTTCACAGAAGAAGATTAAACGGAAAAAGAAGTTCGGAGTGTTTAGAGACGAAGTGAAGACACTGACCGACACACAAATGAAGGCACAGTTGTCTGACACCAAAGATATCGTCACAACCCTTGACTTAAGGTTGCCTTCGAAGAAGTTAATGCACAGAAAGAGTTGGGACACCATTGAGAAGATGTTGACTCTTCCAGAGCTCAAAATGCTGTCTAAAGAGTTGATAGTTTACTATACCAGACATCTGACCACTAATACAGAAAAGCCTACGAAAACCCAAAAGACTTTAACTCGAACTCCACTCAAGAAGAAGAAGAAGAAGAAGAAAAGGAAAACAGTGGACAAGAAGTGCAAAGAAAAACAAAAGCCGTCCACTAATCCCAAACCTTCGGCAGTGTCTCCAAAAGTGGTTCCAAAGTCAGAGCCAATAATCGGTGAGAAGAGTAGACCCGAGCAGTCGCTGCCGACGGCGGCCATAAAGTCCGAACCCCAAGACTTGGAGGAAGAGTTGTTTAGTTCTTTAACTTCGATTCTGTTTTATTAAATTGTAAATAATATTTGTAAATAAAAGGCCTAGGTCATTTCAATGCGTTTGACTCGATTAATGGGTGTTTTACCTTGGACAATTTCACAGTAATTTAGGTTTAAAACTCACTCTCGTTAATGTTTGTCAGAATTTTTCAGAATATTGATTTATTCACCAAAGACACTGACCCGGGCAAAGTTTTTAACCTTGTTCAATTTGGCAACAGTTATAGTCGAGCCCTCCCTTCGTTGTTACGGTGTTTGTGAACTGTACTTATTTACAACCATTTTCTCCGTTCGATTGAGAAATAAGAAACAGTTAACTGAATGTCGGAATTACTTCGAAACTCACTATAAATCATATGTCAGTTAACAGGTTTTAATCTAAACTTTAAAACACGACAATAAAGACCAAAACATTTGTAAACAAATTCAACGCTTTTTATAAATTTTAATTAATTTTAACCAATATTTTGTAATTAATTAGTAATTAAACGATATTTATATTAATTAATAGATAAGTTTGAAGTGAAAAATAGGTTTCTTTTGTTTGTTTTATTGGTTTTTGTGTCAAAAGAACTAAGTTTTGGATCAAATTCGTGTCAAAACTCTTGAGTTTCGACTCATTTTCAGTCAAATTAAATGAGTAGTCGAGGTATGAGTTGTTCCCACTTCTTGTGGTCATTGTTTTCTAATCAGACTTCTCATTAAACTATATTTTTTTTTGGCCGAAGGGTTCCGAAGTGATTACGAATCGAATCAGAATATGAGCCGAAGATTTCGGGGAAAATTTGGCGGCAATTTGCGGACCAAATGGGACCGAAAGCCGCCCAACGATGTGTCCGTTTCTTTCAATAGTGACCGAAGTTCCCGACAAATCAGATACAAAACTAACGACGACAACAATAACAGCGATAATCGCTTTGATTCCGTTCCCCGAAGAGGAGGCGAAAGGAATGACCGCAGTTTCGCCAATTGGTACGTCATTTTGTGGCCAATACTCAGTTCCCTTAATTACTAATTTCTGTATACGTGTGTTCAGGAGCTCGAAGTCAGGTCGCGGCCAAAGGGGTCGAAACCAATACCACTCGAACCGGAATCAGAGGCGAAATATTCAGTCCTATAATGACATCACTTATGAGAGGAATAAAGACGATGTCGAGAGTCAGTGGTTTAAAATATCGGTCCGTTTACTACCAATTGACCCAATTTTGGTGTCTATTAACCCGTTTTTGTGCAGATACCTCACGGCCACAAAATGGACAAACAGACGGTTCTGCAGCTGATTGTGGACTCAACCCAATTGACATTCACTCCATATAATGTAAATACTATCAAAAGTATTCGATTTTCTGGTGTTTAATCCATTTTGTAATACCCGTCCAATTAGTATCACACCGAAAGTGGAGGCGTCGTCTTCTTTGTGTTGGGCGGTGACACCGCTGACGCGCTCCGCGCCATCAGCCGTAAGATAACGACCCCTTCTGGCCATAAGATGATAGTTATGGTCAACAGGAGTGCTATCCCTCCGACGCCTATAAACGACGAGTTGACGAATACAATCAAATTAGTTATGAGTCAGAGATTTGATGTCAACACAAATATTATGGATTTGTCTAAATTCAGAGAAGACCCGAACCTACAGCAGTTGGGTCTTTACGTACCCCTGAGTCGACCCAATATGTTGAACACTGTTATTAAGATAATTGTCGAAAATACCCCACAAATCGTTGGACTCAATATGAGAGACAATAAAATACAGTCTTTGGAACCTATGGTTCAGTTGGCCGCCGATTGTCGTCAACTTCGCGCCATCGACTTGTCTCAGAATCAGGTATTGTTCTCACCTCTGATTTGTTGTTTTCTGTCCATATTTGGAAAGTCTTCAATCAATTGTTCTCTTTTTGCTCTTCAGATACGAAACGCCTCCGAATTGGATAACATTAAAGCTCTAGAATTGTTTGAATTGGCTCTGGAGGGCAACCCTCTGACTGAAACATTTGAGGACCAGGCTAACTATATCAGGTTAGGCTATCTTTTGTCCATTTTATGCCAATTTTCTTCCTTTTTCTGTCAATTGATTTATTATCTTCTGTTAAGCCCTTCCTTTGAAATGAAAACTCAGTTCAAAATCATTAGTTTTAGTAATAGTTTTATAAAATGACATAAAATATATGATTATTATAAGTGTTGTCGAGTTTTGTCATTAATTTTGAGTCAAACTGAAGAATATCTGCCGAAGAATCGGTTTGAATGTCAAATCAGATGAAAATACGGTCTCATTGGATGTCAAAGATTAGAAACTAAACAATTTCGAGTAAACACTGATTTATCTGATCCTGAAATTGGTTTTGGGTTTATTCAGAATAAGAACAGAATTACTGCCAATATCTGAGATGATATCAGTTGAATGCCTGCCTCTCGTCAGCCGAAGACAGCGGCAAAGCCTTGAGTAAAGGCACTGTTAGCTAACAGGCACGAGAAGGCCGGGTGTTAGCCAATGGCTGCACCACTCACTGGAAGCACACATTTCAACGAATTTCATCTAATAATCGATCGAAACATTGAATTCCGATTCAAAACAGATATTATTTCAAGTCTTGTCTCAAATCTAATGAATATTTGAATATATTATTATATAATTGACTCAAAAGACGGCTTAAAACAGCGATTAATTGCAGGAATAAATTGAAATTTATAATGGAATTTAGTTTTCATTGAAATACTGTTCTCTCCGATAATTGTTTTATGAAATCAATTGAACCGAAATCTAATGGAAGTGTTGTTTAAACTAATTGTGAATACATTTCATTTGATTTTCGGTGACTCCACTCAACCACTTGTTTGAGCGCTGAGTTATGAAATACATAACGCTTTTAATCACTTCTCGATTCCCGTCTTCAGTTGTATTCGTAGCCGTTTCTCCAAATTGGCTAAATTGGTGAGTCTTTTATGCTGTTCCACAGGTTTAGTCATTTGATATCTTTTCTCCCTATAGGACGGCGAAGAACTGCCCGCAAGCATAGGATTCGACGTTCAGGAGACCTCCAATTTGCCACAGACTCAGGTTAGGAGTTATTCTATGCTCTGATTCGTTAAACATCTGGTTTTCTGTCTGATCCTTAGCCGAGTTATCTGCCGGAAGACATCCAGAAGTTTATCCACGGCTTCTTCGAGGCCTACTATAATATCTACGACTCTGACGACAGACAGGGCCTTCTGCAGGCGTACCACGACCAGGCGCTCTTCTCGTTCAGTATCTCCCGTCAGGACAGCGCCTCATTTCGGTTCACTGACCGCCAAATCCAAGAGTCCCGAAACCTAATGCGTGTCAAAGACTACACACAACGAAACAAATTGATTAAAAACGGAAAGATTGCGATCGTGTCTGCGCTCTGCGATATGCCCCGCACTCGACACGAGCCCCAGTCGTTCCAAATCGATGTTCCCTTTTATAACAATGTGTTTGTGTTGGTTGTGGTCAACGGTGTCTATCGGGAGCTCATCAAAAAACAGGAACCGTTGCGCGCCTTCTGCCGGACCTTCTATATCGTGCCTCAGGGACAGGGATTCGTTATCGTCAACGATGTCCTACTGTTGACCAACGCAACTGTAAAACAGATCCAAACCTTTGGCAAGAATAAGTCCGCTGCCGCCGGCGGCGCCCCGACTGACCGCCAAATGGCCGAATTGGGAATGGAGTCGACCTCCGATGGAATTAAGTCCCGATTGGGTCCTATGGTTCCCGACTTATCGCCAATTATTGGCCGAACTTCGCTCCAGTCAGCCAACGAGCAACTGATTCAACAGTTTATGTCCGCCACTCAGATGAACCGGTCGTTCGCACAGCAGTGTCTCGAAGAGAACTCCTTCAACATTAGCACTGCTTTCGATGTCTACCAGAAGTTAAAGACAGAAAACCTTATTCCGAGCGAAGCGTTCATCCATTGAATTAAGTTTTAGTTATGTTTTTGAAGTCATTTCCAATTGTTTTTTGACTCTTTTGCTCATATTTTGCACGACTTTTGAATTTTATTCATTAAAAGAGTAAAGACTTTTGTTTTAAACAATTCTTGTATTCATTGGAAAACTTTTTTCCTTAATTTTGGACTAAATTTCAATCATTGAAAAAGAAAATGTAATTTAAATCCAATTTTAGTCGAATTTACAGAAAATGTTTTTTAAAATAAATTAATTAAAAATTTATTGAATTCGTAATTAATATGTAATAAAATACTTGACTTTTGTGACGAACATATTTTTAGTGAATTATCGGTTATTTATATCGGAATTCTTATCAAATGTGAAGACCTCGGTATATTTCACACGAATTTGTCGATTATTCGAAATAATGACCAAAAAGTTGGCCATCGCTTGGATTGATTTGACGCTTGAGATTAAACCACTATTTTTCGAGAAAAAGGTTATTCTGAGTAAACTCAATGGTTGTGCAGAGTTTGGAACACTTACTGCAGTTATGGGACCGTCGGGTGCGGGACTCACTTCACTACTCATGTGTTTGAATGGTATGAATAATACAAAGATAACCAAAGAGTCCACAATTCGGTTGAGTTCTGATCAAAAGATTCGGTCGACTTTTATCGGACACAACGAAAAGGAGTTCCTTATTATGGGTTTGACTGCAAAACAAAATATGATTTACGCCTCGAAACTC
>JAQGBD010001975.1:0-12163 GCA_034698165.1 Punctoribates punctum | reverse complement strand
AAACTCTGAACACATTATTAAAATTAATGGAATTTTAATCAAATCATTGAATCTTTAGTTGAAAACATGGTTTTTCACAAAATGAAACTCATTTTACTTTTTTTTAATTTAAATAGAATTTTAATAAAAACCCATAAAATCTGGTTAAACATGTCGTGGAAGACAATAATCAGTGGAAAATGCATTTGCAGTCAAAGTCCGGTGAAATTGAATCAAATCCAGTGTTTATACCGAAGCGAAAGCAAACTGAGACCAAAAGTTCATTTGTTGCCAATGGATATCATAATAGGTTCAGAACTAAAGAGATTTCAACTAATGGTTCACTACTTCCGAACACTAATTTTAAGACAAAACCAATTAAATCAGTAAAACATCAAAAGATTCGTACGATTCCAGTCGAGGCTGAAATTCACTACCAAATAGGCGAACAAAAGTTAATAGACACTAATGGATCAGATTCTGTGGCGATTCAGAATTCAAAAACAATGACTGCCATTAAGGGTATCCTTAAATCGAAAGCCAGTGATAGTGTAGCCAACGGTGCCATTAGACAAGTGGCCCATCAATCAGACGATCAAAGGATAATAAGTGAGCATAATTTGACAAACCATAAAACGCATAATCAGACCTCGATTACTGGCAATATGAAAAATTCCGGTACGACTCCCAACAATCCGAGCACAAGAAGAAAGAGTTCGAGTGTTCAGTTCGACATTCATAACATCAAAGAAAGCACTAGAGTTCAGCTCAACGCCAATCCTGTAAGTCATGAAACTCATGGTTAACTAAAAATACACTCATTTATTGCATAATCAGTTTTACTCTCATTTCGAAAAATTCTATTCAATTATGTGAACCGATAATAATCTAATCAATTGTTTATTGAAATTATATTTTATTAATTAAATAATTTGACGCTAAATATGGTAAGAATTTTGTGATTTTTTTCGTACATTTATTTATTATCCTTATATTAATCCCATTGTTATAAAAACCAATAATCGATAACTCAGTGAAAATCAATTTATAAGAATATGGTTTGGATTTATTTGGATTCTATAGCGAGGCTTAGCGTCAATATCCAGTGCCCGACGCGAGTCATCCAATTCAAGTTCAAGTTTATCCATAATCCAGCAGTCAGTGCCCCAGAACCCGGCTCTAACCTATGACTTCCCGAAGTCCAATCAGCGTATGAGTGATTTGAGAAAGATTTTGAACCCAGAGATAGAAAAAGAAGACTCTCTCAAGAAATTGGGGGAAAGACTAATACATTGCGACTGTTTTGAACTGAATCTGAATAATGCGGCGAAAATAATCACAGCTCTGGTATTAGTGGCGACTCTTATACTTGTGATCAGAGCTATATTTCAATCATTTCACTAATTATAGCCCTATTTTTGCCTTCAATTCACTATAGAATCGCCTCATTATGTAAATGTCTGACAGAATCGAGTGATTGAAAGCAAACTCGAGTACAAAATAGCATTGAATCAAATCTTGTAATTAACTCATTGTTCATATCTTGTAAAAAAAATGATATAAAACTCATTAAAATAATTTGTAACACAATAACCAAGCGTTCAATCATTTCGTCCAATAGATTGGTTTGATTCTGGAATTCGTTAATCTTTTTGATAATTAGTACCGTTTTCTCGGATTTGGTTCTGAGACTAATAAAGTATTTTGGAAGAAGTGACACATTAATGGATTAACTCGTTTTTATAAATTATTGCGTGATTTCTATACAGTATAACAAATGGCTATCCTTTCTGTGCTCTACTTTCGGAGGAATAACTCGATAGTCTTCAGACCCAAACTTATTCATTGCTTCAGTCCTCCATTTATTAGTCTGTTTGCCATTAATGAAATATTTATGCCCCGAACCAATGCCAAGCGTCTCATATTCTTGCACTATTCAATATTTGAGTAGGTTGCTATACCAAGTTACTCCATGGTTAATTCCAATAATTTATTACCTCAGCTATGATACAGTGTTTTTAGCCTGGATCATTATATGGAATTATCTCTTCCAACTTATATTAAATGACATTTCCCCGAAATGGTGGTAATTAACACGAAAATAAGGATTCTGTGCTGAAAACAGAATAATTGAAAAGCTTAGAGTTTTACTCCAATTACTGAAAGTTTCTATTATTGCTGACACAGAGACCAGTGATGGTCTGGATTATTCTCTATCAGTGATGACCAAGGTATCCCTTCTTAGCCATTACCGATAGAGACTAATTTGATTAACGTATTCATATCTACCACTCATTAATGGCATTCGAAAGTCCGGCGAAAAAAGTAATTTTCTGAACCTTAATGAAAATCAGTGCATAAGTAAAGAGAAAAGCCATTAAAAAGTTAGAGGAAGGCATTGATTAATTCTAAACACGATATATATCATGCAAAACAAGTTTAACATATCGTGCGATATATATTATAAACACATTATAGACGATTGTATAACACGATTAACATTAATACACATTTCGATCGATAAATTTGAATAATAATCAGTGGAAACAAAATAATTATTAGCTTTTTGTTAACTATTTTATTGGATTCCAATTGATTTTGAAATCAAAATATTCAAGAATTTTGTCAAAAGTAAGAGAATTTGAAAAGAGTTGCTCCAATTCTTAGGTATTCGCCAAATATATGTCCGAATGATATGCAAGTTATCGATTTGATAGGGTATTAAATTTGAAAATCATAGAATTTATTCAAAGGTGTGTTTTCCGATAAATGGGTGGAACACTGAATGGCTTTCCGTTAAATGTCATTTATCACAAATTACAGGTTTCATTAAAAACCCAAACCAATCGTTTGATTAGTTTTTCATTATTACTAACTATTATAATCATTGCAATCATTTCAATGAAATCAAAGTTATTTTCAAAAATAAGTTTTCAAACTTCAAACTCGTAAGTATCAAGTTTAGAGTTCTCTCTCTCTCTCTCTCTCTCTCTCTCTCTCTCTCTCTCTCTCTCTCTCTCTCGATTTTAAATAATAAATTTCAATAAATTATAAGATTAGGAGAAGAAAAATCTTATTTAAAAAGTTGTGAAACATTCGAAAAATGGTACGAATTGTGTCACATATTTGAGAGGCAAACAGTTTTGTAATTTATACTAAACTTATCTGAAAAAGTTGTTCATTAAAAACATTAATATATTATACGACGAGTTGTTTACTCATATGATCGCAAATATTTACTTTTTATTCCAGTAATTACTTAACTTATGTATTGAAGTCTTAATGAAGTGCTTAATAAGAAAATATCAAACAAAGTGTCGATTGACTCCTCTCTAAATTAAGTTCAGAATATAAGCCATGTAAAAAACAACAAAAATATCAAAAGTTGCTCGATAAAGAACCTTCATCAAATAAAATTTCCACCATTTTAGTGAAGGACATTGATTCAAATTGAATGCGTTTCCGTAGTTTATTCAACTGTTCTAATACTCCAGTATTGGCAATGAATAGGAATTTATTGTGTTATCATTGATTACCAAGATTATCCTCTTTCCAAACAGCCAACCATTGATTCGTATTTGTAAAAGTGAACTTTGAATTTATCTCCTTGAGGCAAAATTCTCTAAGCTTGTGCCTCGTTCATCTTACTATTGAATTGAAATCGAAAATATATAAAACTATTTTAAAGTTCACTGATAACTTTTGGCACATAACGAACAGATAAGATAAGATAACAAGTTCATTGCAAAATTGATAAATAAAGGCATAAAAATTGATCGGCGTTTGAATTCTTGAGATTATTTGATCAAAATTATCCGGAGCTTTAAAAAAAGGTAAGATTTCCTGTTGAATATTCTTGGTCATTTACAAATTCTGTGATTCAAATATATATTACGTTATTTTTGTGTTACGCACAGAATTTTTATCAACAAATTCAGAGATTTTAAGCGAAGGAATTAATATCCGGGTTCTTTTAACCATATTCAAAGTTCTTAGTGTCCAAGCTAAAGTTATTAGATTAGTAAGTGTTAGCAAGTTTTTAATTATCATGTTCAATTTTTGTGAATAGCCCTAGATCAAAATAATTTTCAATTGACCGAAAAATTTGTTGTCCAGGATATGCTTACATTTTCAGAATTCGAAAATGTGCTAGCTCTCATTTTAAAATATTTCAAACAATGTTCTGATCAAAATTTTACTGATATTTGACGAAAAGTGATCAAAAAGTATTGAAAATGACTTCAAACGGACCGTCCAATGGACCCATCGATGGCTTTTGTGGTCACAACCCTAACATCAATAAGTGCTGCAAATCTATTCACTTACCGCTACTGACGGGTGAGTTGTGCCGAGTTTGGTCTCTATTTAAATAGATTTCTTCCGACTAAGACATGTATCAGATAACTATGGCCTACGCCTATTGGAAGAGCGATAAACGAGACCACAATTCTGTGTTCGACTTATTCTTCCGAAAGAATCCATTTGGCGGTGAATTCACGGTCTTCGCCGGTTTGGAGGATTGCATCAAATTCTTGGAAGGATTTCAATTCACTCCCGATGGTCGGCATCTTCTGATCTATGATTTAATATTAACCTGGAATTTATTCTCATTTTGATAGACATTGAATTTTTAAGAACAATTCTTCCGGATTATGTCGAAGACGAATTCTTCACATATTTATCCCAATTGTCTGCTAAAGACATAACTCTTTATGCAATTCCCGAGGGATCAGTTGTTTTTCCTAAAGTGCCGCTAATCAGAATAGAAGGACCGCTACCTTTGGCCCAACTCCTTGAAACTACTTTATTGACCCTGGTCAACTTTTCCAGGTAATCCAACCCTTTTGTCTGTCCCTTTGTTATTAGATTCGTTTGATTTCAGTCTAATTACTACAAACGCCGCCCGATATCGGATCGCTTTAGACGAAAGTGATATTAAACTCTTTGAGTTCGGTCTGAGAAGAGCGCAGGGAATCGATGGTAACCATTGATTATAATTTATAATTACATTCAAATTAATTTTGAATTTATTGAATTGATTTTTAGGCGGTCTTTCAGGTTAGCTCCCAATCCAATTGAATGCAATTTAAAATACCCTGGTTATGCTTAACTAACAATCGATACGGATTTGTATAAACCGCGACATTTTTAATCACAATTCTTTAAAATGGATTCTAACCCTTGTTTTGAGAACAGCCTCGAAATACGCATATATTGGAGGCTTTGACGGCACCAGTAATGTGTTGGCTGGAAAACTGTATGGCATTCCTCTGAAGGGCACTCACGCCCACTCCTTCGTTATGTCATATTCCTCTCTCAATGATCTCAATATAAAAGTATTAAAACTTATCTCAATTCAATTAACTCATTATTATTATCACTATTTATAGCATTTGAAACACAAGAAAAGTGGCGAAGAAATCAATTTCGTTGACATTTGTCTGAAATATCAGAAGGAATGCTCAGAATTGTTGGGAGTTCTTCAGTCTGAGTCCAGTGTCAGTGAATTGGTAAGTCTAATACCGAGGTTAGAATGGTTTAAAAGTTTTGTTTAAACCAAAGGCGGCATTCATTTCGTATGCGATCGCATTTCCGGACGTCTTTCTGGCTCTCGTCGACACCTATGATGTCATTCGGTTTGTATTCTAATTATCTTTATTTCAATTGATAGGAATATTTGTTGGATTTGGTGAAAGTCAAGTCATTTGATGCCATTCTTTGTCGCAGAAGTGGTTTAGTAAACTTCAGTGCAGTGGCGTTGGCTCTGAACCAACTCGGGTACAGACCCGTCGGTATTCGCATCGATAGCGGAGATCTGGCCTATCAGTCAACCATCGCTTACAAATCCTTTTGTAAAATCGGTGAAAAGTATGGACTAAATTGGTTCAAACAATTGGCGATCGTCGCCAGTAATGACATCAACGAAGACACCATTATTTCACTCAAAGAACAAAAACATCGAATCAATGCCTTTGGAATCGGAACACATTTGGTTACCTGTGAGAGACAGCCTGCACTCGGGTGTGTCTATAAGGTGGGCGCTAACCCTAATATCAATTGTAATTAAGAGAGTTTCGCTCAATAGTTGGTCGAAATCAATGGTCAGCCCTGTATTAAGATTAGTTTGGATGTCGGCAAAGTGACGGTTCCCGGAAGGAAAAACCTTTTTCGACTTTATGGCAAAGAGGGTTACGCTCTCCTCGACCTTATGCAAGGAGTGGACGAAACTACTCCTGTGTTACAAAACAAAGTTCTTTGCAGACATCCATTTGAAGAATCGAAGCGATGTTATGCCACCCCTTCAAAGGTGGACAACTTATTGAAGGTTTGGTGGAAAAATGGAAAGGTTAGTACTGAGCCAATGAATTAGGACAAAATCATATGAAAAATATCGGAATCTATAGGTTCAGCAAAAAATGCCGGAATTGGAACAAATCCGAAGTCAAGTCCAGAATTCATTGAATAGTTTGCGTCCGGATATCAAAAGAAATCTGAACCCAACCCCTTATAAAGTATCGGTGAGCGACCAGTTGTACCAATTTATGCATAACCTATGGCTAGAGAACGCACCCGTAGGGGAACTCAACTGAACCCTTCATCAGTAGATTTTCATTTATTAGCAGTTATTCTATAAAAGATTTATTAATAGAAAATAATTAATATATTCGTTAATATAATTACAATATATATAATGCAATAAAATAAAGTGCTTTCAAATCAATTAATAAATGAATGTTAATTAAAATTGTGACTTAACTTGTTTATTTACAAGATCAGGGCATTGAATACTCCTGGTGGTGTGGGTGGTTTGGCTCTCTTTCCTTTTCGAAATCTAGACTAAAGGGTTGGCCAACACTTGGTTTCAGCTTATGATCAGTTGATGGTATCATTTGAAACCATAAGTCAATCCGTCGACTCAAAAGTTGAATACAATCCGAACCCTTTTTAGTAGTGAAGATTAGAATCCTTAAGTGGTAAATGATGTATCAAGGTAGAATTTAATCAGATAATCATTTGCTTAAAAAGGATGTATTCATCTTTCGATAGTTTATTGGCTATCCATCGGCCAAAGAATAGCTTTTTCCCATTGAAAGGGATGAGGTTCCAAATTGTCCAAGCTAATTCCAGGTATTTAGAAGTTTCAAATCAGTTGATAAACGTTTGTTAGAAAATATATCATTTGTTTTGCATTCAATTAGTTTCTTATTATTTGAATAATAAATATATAAATATTTTTAGATTTTTTTTTCTTCAATAAATTATAAATTAGTTTAAAATATTTAGTAAAACGAAATCAAATTTATATTAATTGTTGGACCGACGGCTCCGGTCCTGTTATACAAGAAAAGGACTAAGAGTTAGCGAAGAAGCGTTACATTAGTTTCACAATTAGTTTGCGATTAATAATGAATTAAAATTTAGGCCAAAAAAAGGTCCGAAAGAGTGGACTAAATATTGGACACAAACTGTATATAAGAAACTGATTCTAAATGTTATTCGCGATAAAAATTTGCTGAGATTTCAAATAATTTGACGGAATGTATAGAAAAATACTGTAAGAGTGAAATAACTGGACTCTTGACTCCATTTCCAAACATCTATTTAAGACCAGAAATAGTGAATAAGACTGAAGTACTTAAGAATCAGAGATTGAATTGAGTCAGAGCTCGGAATCTATTTGTATAGAAATCAGATTAATATTTGATTCGATTGAAAATTTGTAATAATTAGAGTCAATGTTAGAGGAAATGGTCTTTCGTTTCAATCACTTTCACATTCGAAGCTTCGGCTGTGATTCGGGAGACTATTCCGGATTTGTTCCAACTTTTGGAGTTCGTTACGGACTAGAGTTGTGTAATGGATTCGCTTGACTTTGACTGTTCGGTACGGGAATGGGTTCAGTTCACAGAACGCAATATTACACAACTGTTTGACGTCGAACTCTCTTTCGCCCAGAGTTCGCAGAAACTGATTAATAGTCATCGAATCACACATTTTAAGAATACATTCTTCGTGTAGTTTAAGGAATGAAAGCGCGAATCGGAACAGAACTTTGTTTCCTTCGTAGAGGAAGACGTCCCAAATCCTCAGATAGACGTTCACAGGAATGTTGTCCACAAACGCAGTCAAAAACCAACTGAAGAGCGAGAGTTCGATCCCCTGCTGTTCCAAATGGGCGTAAAGTTTGGGCAACTTTTCAGACAAGAGGTGTCTCAAAACGTATTGATCGACGTGTGCTCCTAATAAGTGATCCACTGTTACAACAAACCCAACAATTTATGAAAATGGTGGACAAACCCAATAGATTGCGTCCGTAGTACTCGTTGGGCATAATTGACTCAACGATTGTCACCAAACACCAGAAGGCGTCCTCTTCGGGCATAAACAGAAGGGCGACGGCAGCCAAACGATTCAGTCCCTGACAATAACCTACCGCTTGATTGTGACGACTGAAAGCAGTCAAGACTCGTCGCAAACGCGCCGTTCCGTCAGATTCCAGGCTTTCGAAGTGTTTATTGTTGGGAAGGGTTCGCAATAAATCCAATTCTATTTGTTTAGCCGAAGGGTCCAGTCCTTTGGTGCCAGTGCTTGCGTTTTGTTTTAGGAGTGACTGATAATAATTGAGCCCACATTCGGCCATTTTATGTTTGATCCGCATATATATTATTCCTCTCCATATTTTGCACCGATATTCTTGAGGTATACCTGTCCTCAGCATTGACTTCAACTCTTGAGTTCTTTGCAATTCATGGTTATTGAGATTCCCTACAAACGAATCCCACTTTACTTTCCATAAGCTCTTGGCTTTAGAATCCATTTCGCGTTTTTCTCTAATAAATTGTTCTTCAGATTTGATGGAATCTTCTTTAGCCGCAAACAGATCCGAGTCATTGGAAAATGAGTCAAAATCTGATGATTTGTTGTAATAAAAACCTAATTCATCGAAAAGTGAGTTTTTGGGGGAAACGGAACCAGAATTGCGGCTCTTATTTCCCGGTTTCCAACTTAAAGGTATGTCTAAAGAAGTCTCTTCGAGGAGACGATTGACCAGAGTTTGTACCGACTCGTTGGCAGAAATGACAGCATTGGCCGCCGTCTTGTCGTCAGAGTTGGCGAGAGTTTGATTGCTTTGATTGATTTCTTTGAGTAAAGACAAGAGTTTACTTTGAATTTGACAGCATTTGGCTTCGAGTTCGCATATTCTGAGCTGAGATTCCTTATCCTTGAGTTCGATAACATTTCTCAGTTCATTCAATTCAACGATTTCTCGATTCAAGAACTCGTTTTGTGTTTCATAGGCTCTAACGGTGTCTCTAAGACTTTCCAATTCATTGGTTTGGATTTTAATCAACTTCGGTGTCGTTATATCAGAAAAATCGCTACTTTTGTGACCAGAGTTTTGCGAATCAGTTCTTTCTGTCTCTAAATTGAATATTTGGTGCGTAAGACTGACGACAGTATCGTCTCTGGACTCAAGAGTTTCTCGTAAGACAATCAACTCTTCCTTAAGTTTATTCATTTCTGACTTTAAATTCTCGTTTTCGTTGAGAATTGAGTCACGATTTTGTTCGGAATTTCTTAATTCAATCTTCAATTTAGTCATCTCTTCATTAATTTGACTCAATTTAGTCAACATTTCATTTGTCTTATAGTTTGCGTCGATTTTACAAATGTCTTCCAAAAGTTTCTTCTCGTTGTTCACAATTTCCAACTGTTTCTGAAGGAGTTTAATCACTTCACGACTGGCCTGCAATTCGTTTTCGATGGCAGACAAGTCGTCTGAAAGAGAGACCAACTGTTCCTCAGAGTGACGACATTTTAGACAATTCGAGTCATCGTTTCTATCATTGAATTTAAGAAATGTTCGAATAGGACTCGAAATGTCGCTCTTCTTCTGGTGAGGAATATCTCCGCTTTTATTCCTCATTTTGTGAACAATTCCGCCGAAAATTTTATGTTTCATCGCCGGAGAGTCACTTGACTTGAATTGAGCCGATTCTTCACTTTTGGATCGATTTGAAGACTTTGAGGAACTGGAGTATTGGCTTTCAGTCATCTGATTATCACCGGATGGACAGTAAAACACAGATCGGGAGACATCGCTCTCATAATCTGAGACAAAAATAAATGATTAGTATTTGAGATGAATTCAAAAATGATAATTACTTTTGCCATCGATTTCGGAATAGACGTCTTGATTGATGTGATTGAGGGCTAGTTTTACGCCAAACTTTTTGGCCAAATCGATGATATACTTCTTCCGTAAAGTCTGAAGACTTGTCAACCAATGAAGACATTGCGGGCTATCGTTGGCTTCGAGTGTCATCTCTCTGTCCACCGATAGAATCGAGAATATTGTCGGAGATTTAATGGTAAACGTGGCTCTTCTGATGTCGATCTCTCCCAATGGCAACAAATCATCTCTTGTTCTGTAGTAATAGAGGACACAATTGTTTGAATTGAAGACAAACCATCGCTTTCTCATCGCCCGAAGCGGTCCTCTCGCCGACAGTTTGTTGAGATATCCCGACAATTGTCTGCTCTCGTCATTGCTTTCTTGTGATGTCAATGGTTTTGTGGAATCAATTGATGGCAGACTGTTATCACTGGTTTTGTCATTCGTGTCAATTGAGAGATCGATCAGAAGGTTATCGTCTTTTCTTTCGCTCATTTTCTGTGACTTTTATTTACAATATGTGTACAGAATTTGGTTCAATGTGTGAGACCTCTGATGACTAACAGTGAAGAGTATAACAAATATATTAATTTTCAATAATTTAATGAAATTTGAGTACATTTTGGGCCAAAACCTAAATAACAATAAAAAGTAAACAAACGTCTCATCGATTGACACCTCATTGGAGTAATTCGTAGACAACATAACAACAGATTGTGAGCCAATTGTCAGTAAACCATTGCATAACTGTTTAAGTGACGCAACGCTTGACTCCGCACAGAATAACACAGAATAGGAGAGAATATTCTGTGAATTGGTTCCGTGTTTTGCAATCACTTCATTCAAAGCGATTCCATGTTTTTAATTTGCTTTCAATTATTGGCATTAATTGAAATTCAATACTTCACGCAATGAAATGATGTCAAACATAATAAGAGATTAAATCGATTGAAACATTCAATAAGTTTTACGAAAAAACAATTAATGGATTGGATTAACATTTTTACAAATAGAGAAAAAGTAGAAAAAATCGATTTTTCTGGAATTTCATAACTCAGTTCTAGGAAAGGATGACTCAATTCACAAGAACCTGGACAATTAAGAGCTGATTATTGATCCAGCCTCATCCCTTGATGAATAAACTAGCAAATAGTCGCTTTGAAATTCAAATTCAGAGTAAATTTCAAAGTTTATATTTATTTAGAATTTCGGGTAATCTTTGTGACAATATTTTAGAGAAGAGTTTTGAAACTCTTATATAATTAGAGACAGTTATCTAAACTATGAAAACTGTTGAGTGGAGTTATTTTGCGAGACTATAGTCTAGAACATAGTCTCGAATTAATGCCAATAGTTATCTGAAGTTATCTGAAGTGTATTTAATCAGTTAGTAATCGGAAGTGTTTTGTAGACCTATTTTGCATACTTTGGAAGCAGTGTTTGTCTCTAATTGGGAGCTCATTATTCATCCAAAAGATTGGATGACATTGAAGTGAACGCATCGCCGGAGTTATCGCCAACTTTTATATTAGAGTCGGAACCAAATAAGCCGTCAGTGAGTCCAAAATCAATAGAGAATTGTATGAAATGCTTACAACATATGCAATGCCTCTGCAATGAGTGCAATACCAGTGAAATGCATTTGTGCACACATTACACAGCATTAGACTCACTGACAACTACTACATCACAACAGAGAGGGAGAGGGAGGGAGAGAAGAGTTGATACCTACGCTCACTCTCTCGCAATATGATTCTGACAAAATTCAAGGCCAAAACCTGGATCTCGAGGCCTGGCGTACGAGCAATAGTAGTAAAGCGTATTGTGATATAACCTAAATAAAAGTCCTGAACCAACCAATCAGCGATTTTCACTGTTTTCAAGGCAAGCCATACACTCGAGCTCACGGCTGAGCGGCTCAAGACTCGGCCGAGTCCCACATCTGTGCAAATAACTGAAAAATTCCTTCTCATTCAATAAAAAGCAACTAAATGTGAACGTAATCCT
>JAQGBD010001974.1:0-12165 GCA_034698165.1 Punctoribates punctum | reverse complement strand
TTTTGTGCTGCGTTAACATGAGTTGGCACAAACAGAAATGTCATTTCTTCTCAAACATCATATTTAATATGTATATTACAAATAAGTACACAATATGTGAGTTAAGGGAAGGCATAGGGAAAGGCAATGAATGCCAATGAATGTAATGAATGACAAGTGAAAAGTTTTCATTAAATGATGACTTAACGTGACGTTTGATTATAATTAAAGTGATTCAAGTGATGACTGTTTTATTTTATTCCCATTTTTCTTATTATTATAATTTATTCTTCTATTAGTTTAATGTGTTTTCAATTTTCTTTATTATTGTTTTTTGGTTTTGTTTTGTTCTCAACTAGCAATTAGTTTTGTAATTGGTTTTTCTTGTTTCTTAATTTAATTCAATTGCTTGTTCCTGGATCAATTCAAATGCCAATATTGGCAGTAATTCAATTTAATCTACCAACTCATTTTGAATGTATCCTGGTTATTTCATTCAAATTCATGAATGCATAAAATCATTTTTGCTGTTATTCATAGTGTTATTAAAATCCAATTCATTTTTTCAAGTCATCAATCGCTCAAAAACTAAAATTGACC
The DNA here is from genome assembly GCA_034698165.1 of Punctoribates punctum. NCBI lineage: Eukaryota > Metazoa > Arthropoda > Arachnida > Sarcoptiformes > Punctoribatidae > Punctoribates > Punctoribates punctum. The sequence continues at coordinate 11,586 of JAQGBD010001974.1, read as the reverse complement.
CGAAATTCAAGTTTTTCAACTCAACCATAATTATTATAATTTAATAATAATTATATACAATAAATGAAAATTTTCAAACATTCGGATCATTTTATTGATAAAACTAATTAAATGGTATTGAAATCGCAATTTATTCACATCGAGTCCTCTTTTTATCTGACAAAACATCAAAACTTTTTTTTATTGACGGAAAATATAAATAAATTTCGTGAATTGTGAGAAAAAGATAACAATTTCTTTGATTTCGGGTTATGTTCTGTAAATCACATTAAATGAAAGAATTGTTTTTCAACTGAAACTGTGGTCACAAACAGAAAGAGAGAGAAAACAAATATCTTTTCTCAACTCAAATGAACGCCAGTTCTGATGCATTAGTCTCTGAATAACTCTGAGAATAAAGAAAATCAGAGCTCATGACTGAGCGATGAAAATACATTTTTGCAAATATCGAGAGAAGAAAAAATCTCTTTGAACTTCAGGAAAGTTAGCCATTCATAGCGCACAGGACTTTGATTTCTATGAGAATAGCGTTATATGGCGTGCATTATATCCTACTCTCTATGATATTCGCTTTTGAAAAGAGACGCGATTTTTATCACAGCTTTTTGAGGCATATTCTGTGCAAACATAAACAGAGTATTTGAGAGACAGTCGAGTATTGCACAATGGGATCGCACAGCCATCGCCCTCTAACTCTTGAAGCCCCCACATTGGAGTGGCTGATAAGATCGGGTAACTATGGAGATGATAAACATTATACGTTTTTATATGTCTATAATTGATTGAATTGGGGGACAGGAGGAGAGGGGCTTATTTAAAGATAGAGGACTACGACTATCGCTTAATTTTACTGCAAAACACAAACTCTCACACCATAGATGAGAAGAGAGCCAACACAGATAGCACAGCACAGCCATAGCACAGCACATTCGGCGTGCCTTTGATAATGATCAGTCACATCAACATTTCGTGCATTTCTTTCGCTATTCTCTTGTTCTCTACACTTATATTATTATCCCTTTTGTATTCTCTCTCTCTCTCTCTCTCTCTCTCTCTCTCTCTCTTCGTTGGAAATACTAATATATTATATAAAAATTTTATAGCGATTGCTATGATATGTTTGGATAAGAGCTATGGCTTGTGTTGTGTCGACTTTATATGTGAGTGAACTGTCTCTATGTTAGGTATGGTATTCTCTTCAGAGAATGTATTCTCGTCTATTATAAACCCATATAATGAACCTGAAAAACATTTTTATGGTGCACCCGTACTATCACTACTTGGGAGCAGACAGGCATACATTTTGTGAACATATGAAAATAGCTCACTCGAGAAGCACAGCCATAACCCAGAGTACACCACAGAAGAGGTTCACAAACCACTTGACCGATAAGAGTCAATAGAGTTTTCGGATATCTCTATATTTAATAATTTCTTCCCTCAATTCGTTGCTATTTGTCGAGAAGTATAGCCAAAGAGCAAACAAACGACACATAACACAACAGTCCCTTTGTATGGACGGCCGGCTTATTGACCCATTACTGGCATTACTGTTGTATTACATTTGTATTTCAATTCATTCAATTCATGTATTGTATAAAAGATTTTTATTTATTTGAGACGTTTTTTCTACTCATCCACTGATTCTCTGATTATTTTCACTTCACTTCATATCAAAGCCTCTGTTATTGAATTCAGAAATAAATGAAAAATCTTTGATCTCTTCGTTTGGTTCACAATAATAGAGGAAAAGGTTTTCCTCTGACTTTACTGTAGATAACAAAAGATTTTTTTTTATCGAGAGATAGAATAAAGAATAAGTACGGAAATATTAGCTAGGATATAAAACCATGAGTCGAATCGGGTTTTCAAAAGCCTAATCTAAAAACTGATTGAAAAAGCGTTTTTTTTAAACTATCCAGGTCTCTGAAACTTGAGAATAGTTTATCTAAAATCAGAATTCAGTGGAAATTCATTGGGAATTCTGTGTTTGTTTTCAAGTCAAGGACTGGTCGATGGGTTGACTCCATTTTCCAAATTGTTTTCCGTATATTTTCGGTATAATTAGCAAATAAATTGAATGTTTGAATAATTTTTTCAATTTTAAACTTTTCCTCTAAAGTGGTTCCAACACAAGAAAGTGCTTTAATTAACAATTATCTCGGTTTTCGAGACCTCTTTTTTCGGCTCCTCTTTCGTCGGATAAATAAAATTGTTTTTATTGGTGTAGAAGAGAAAAATTGTTGCCTTAATTCAATTACTCCGAGAAGTTATAAATAATTTATTTGCTTAGATTTGTTTCCCACGAATTACCATAAAATGGCCTGAAATTCATTTATTATTATTTAATTTGCTAGATAATTCCATAACCATTTTGGCTCTGAAACTAACTTTTAATATTTCGTTAATATTTTTCAAATGAACGAACAAATTGTGTAATCCATTGAAGTTTTAAGAGTTGAATAAATACCGAAAATTTGGCGAATGTTTTGAGAAAAAAAGACGAAAAAAACGTTTGTTTAAATTTGTTGTTCACATATCCCTCTCCTCATCCCTCTCCAGTTTGTATGGATTGACTGATTTGACTCAATTGAAATTCACTCTGTCTTCCGATGCAAACCCACTGAATGAGTGATGAAAATCATATAATATATTACCAGAAAAAATAGAAACAAAAGTCTTTGGGATTTACAAAGAGAACCACTTTTTGGCAAAATTTTAATTTCGTGTTATTTATTGTAATGACTTTTGTTATGTTTATCTCTATGTATACAAAGAGATTGATTGCACTGAGAATTCACTGATAAATAGTCACCAATTTTTCAGTTTGGATATAGAAATGTCTGTTTGTCTGTCATTGAAAATTCTGTCTGTTATTTATGATCTTCAGATGAGTTGAGGAACTCAATGGCAGAAACAGAAAAACAGTCCATAATTTGGGCCTCAATTGGCGTAACACTGAGTGAATGACTCTCTCTTTGCTTCCCTCTCCGTCTTTATCTATCTTTCAATTTCTCTCATTTGTGAGTCAAAAGAATAGGAAATTTAAGAATCACTTAAAACAAGAGTGAATTCAGGGATCCATTCATTGGTTGTGAACTGAAATTAGTAATTCAAAACATACTTTGAAGTTAAGGCGAAATGATTTTTGGCCTAAAATCTAAAAATAAGACTCTTTTCCGTCAAAAAATTGCATTTAATAAACATTTTGTGAAAAGGAGAGTAAAATAAATGAGTCAAACATTCGCAGATGAATCACATCATCACAGCTCTCGAAAAAATAAGATTTATGTCACTCCTTGTCGTGTATCTCAACTAAGCAAAAGTCATCAAATAATTTGTTTGAATCGGAAGAGATATATCTCGAGTTTAAGACTCAAAACACGACATTTTAATAGTTTTACTACAAATTAACTCTCTATTGGTTACCATTAATCACATAATTTGTTTCATCTGTTATTTTATGTGTTTTATAAATTTAACCTCGATATTTCACAAATGAGGGAGAGAGAGAGAGAGAGAGAGAGAGAGAGAGAGAGACCAGAAATAAATTTGGATTTAATTCAAGAAATGGATTTAAATTATGAGATGAACTCAAATATTCTTTAAGACCAAAGTTTAAGACAATTTATTCTTATGAAATGTCAAACACAGTCTATCCCTGACTTTTAGGAAATGTTTTTATAATAGATTTTCACTCATCTGTTAAACACTCGAATAATTTCTTCTCAATATTCTGTTTTGAAATATTCTATTCATTGATATTTTGTTAAGAATTTTAATATCTATTCATTATTTATACGAATGAATGATTTGAATCATTTAAAGAGTAGAATGAATGCAATGCATATTCAATGAGACAAATAATACAAATTCGCAAAAATATATATTTTCTAAAAATATTTTCTTCGTTTTTAAGAACCACTAAATGATAGGAAAATTGAAAATTAGATTTCGTTGAGAATTGATTTTGAATTCAAATCCGTTTTCCTCTTATTTTTCTTCGAAAAATATTTTTATTAATTCAAATATTTTGTATGGAATTCACTAATAATTAGATGAAAATTATATTTAATTTTCTTCGACTCTTGTTTTTTAGTCAACTCATGGAAAAAATGTGAAATCTATTCATTTGGAAATAATTTTCGCCAAAAAATGGTTTTATTTATGCTTTAGTTTCGTGTTTAGCCTCGAATACAAATTTTTTATTTTTCGTTCATAACTTTGATATCAGAAATTGAATTCAATTCAAGCATTTATTCGAACCAAAAATGAGATCCAAAGGCGAAAAGGATCTGAAAATTGCATTAAAACTGTTTTATATAATTAAGAGAATTAAAATAATTACAAAACTCTCGATATTTAATATATTCTGAGTTATATTCTGGGCTTAAATTATAAGTTTCAGACCCAAAAACTACTCATAGAATAATTGAATACATTTTTATGAGAGATCCAGAGAAAGGTTGTGTTCACTGAGTCTTCACTAATAATTTTTTCTCTCTTTTTTCAATTATTCATTCATCCGTTACTTTAATTATATGAAACACAGATATATCTGAAAAATATTCCCCGAATCTCATCAAACATTATATAAGAGCTCTTCCATTGAATTTCATAAAGAATTCGGAGAATTGTTACCAAATATTGGAATCAAAGTATTCCAAACTCATCGTTCATTCACCCATTTCTTCATCTTATATGACCTCTAATTGAATTCATTTTGTATTATCATTTGTTTGATTTGAATCACCTAAATATTTTCAATTGGTCTCTCTCTCTCTCTCTCTCTCTCTCTCTCTCTCTCTCTCTCTCTCTCTCTCTCTTCAGTGAAATTGTTTGACTTTTTCAAGAAATTATTGATTTTCTCCTTATTTTTAGAGCTGAAAACTGGAAATAATAGTCTGAATTCTTGTGAAAAAAGCATTTAAATGAATAGATTTTATACAACACTTTACCCGACATTAGATTTGATGCTTAACTTCACAGAAATAATTAAATGACTCGATTTTGTCTGAAATATTAATGAGAAAAACTAAAGAAGATATACGAAAAATATCTACAATTTTATATATTGAAAACGTTTTGCGGTTTTTGATTCCTTTGGGTATAGATTGTAATCAGACAAACATTTTCTCTACTCTTATCTTCTCATAAATCATTGAATTGAATCAGTTTTTAATTCAATTCGTTGTTTTCTTACATTTTTTGGCCAACACTTGCAATCGTTTTACAGATTTCCCAACACTTCTATTCATCTTATTTTGATTTTTCACACAAAGCAATAGCTTTTTATTTAAATATTTTGCAATTTTTTTCCATTTCTTAAATTAAATAATTGATTGAATCTATTAATCCATTGGATACTAAATTGCAAAATAAGCCGAATTAAGTTCACTCTTAAGTGATTTGAATAGAGAAATATTTTTTAGTTTTTGGACTCAAAGGCTTTTTGATGGTATGCTTAAGATTACTATAAATAACATTCGGATTCGAGTAATGAAAGGAAATATAAATACATTTCTGTTGACTATTACAGTGTAGTCGTAGTCATCATATTCTGGCAAATATTCCCTCCGAAGGAATGACTCCTCTCTTCAAAATAGAATGAAATGCGTTTGTCTTTAGACTGACATACAATACATATTCTCAAAGGTTTACTCGACTTCTCTTATATAATAATATGCTTTAAGTCATTATTCTCTCTCTCTCTCTCTCTCTCTCTCTCTCTCTCTTTGGGAGAGTGAGTCCGAGAGAGAGAGAGAGAGAGAGAGAGAGAGAGCTAATAGTGAGGAATGCTTTAAATGAGTGCATGTTTTCATTGGTCTTTTAGGAAATGTTTTTAGAGCTGGAGAGAGGAGAAAGTCATGGAGTCATTGCCTATTCCCGTGTATTTATAAACACAAAGGGATGGCATTGTTTTCAGCTGAAAAACATGACTAACAGTAGAGTATTATTCGCATAGATAGCCGTCTCTCTCGACTCTTTGCAGAATTTTTCTCATAGAATATCTCAGTTTTATCTCAATTTCTCTTAAAAGAGAAAAAAATACATTTTTATGAATATCACAATTTCTTTCTCTTTAATACATTACTTCATATATAAGTCATAAACTCTGCTCTTAAACGATATGTTCAAACCAGGGAAGAGAGGATACGATTTCTCATAACTTATATTTCATTACTTTTACTCATAGAGAGGAAAAGGCAGCAAAAAAGTTGTTATCAATCAATCACTTTTAGCGTTATTCTTACGGCTCTCTCTCTCTCTCTCTCTCTCTCTCTCTCTCTCTCTCTCTCTCTCTCTCTCTCTCTCATATTAATTCGTTATGAATGAATCAATAATTCATATATTCTGATGTATAAACTCTTCTTCATCTTCGCCATAGTCTGCACTCTATTTCACACCACATTCTGTGTCCATAATCCGAGTCCCTGTGATATCAATTTATCGTCTCTAATATGAATATAATATCGTCTTCTCTGATGACTATTAATAATTCCTGTTTTGCCTGATATACAGACTCATTGCCGGTTCACTTATAAGCCGGTGCTTTACGTCATTAATGTCGTAATTGAAAAGAGAATCTGATTGTCATGGAATACAACTCAAGAAATAATAATCATTAAAAACTAAGAAATCGAATAATATATATATTATTATAAATATATTTCCATTTCAAGTGTGTCGGCATTTCTCTATTCAAACACTGGAAAAGGAATTCATAAAAAACTATACAATACTTTCGTATAGTAAACATTAAAATGAGTTTTTTTCTCCAAAATGTAAGCCAAGAAAATTTGTCGGAAATTCTCTCCGAATAAATTTGAGAAAATATTTTCGCCAATAATAGTGACTATTTTTTAAAGAATAAATGCATTTGAATTAAACTCATATACAATGAAAGAGCGAATAATTTTTTTCTCTCATTGCAATCGATTACATGTTTTTGCTTTTCATGCAATTCGTTTGCTCTCAAACTCTAAGCATATAATTAGGTCTCAATAGACTCCCATAGACTCCATAGAGAACACCAAATGATATATACACCGGTATTGTAGGCAAAAACATATAACACTGGATATTATTTTTATTTCAAATCTAATGTCCAGATTATATGCAATACAATGTCTGCACAAATTCATGCATATTATGCCAATTCAGAGTTGTGCAAGAACAAAAATAAAACATCACGTTTATCCGCCATTTTTTGTCTATTAAAAAATAAACTAATTTTCGAATTAATTGATTTGATTGCAAATGAAATAACCTTGAAAACACTGGCCTACATAAACCAGTCTTCCTCACCCAACCCCCTGAAGTGGTGGACACACATCTCTGTACTAAAACATGAACTTATTTTTCATATTCATTACTATTAGCTGCAGATTGAAAGGTAATGCCTGTAATACCTGTGCATAACAACACTCAAAAAACATAATAATATTTCAGTGTTGCTGTAATCTTGGCTCTAATAGAGTCTATTCAGTCTATTCTATGGGAGGGATAGGTATGTGAGTCATAACTATAGGGGTCTAAGATTTAGCCAACTCTGGAATTTAATACTCAATACCTGAGTTGCCTAACAATTATTTGTTGGGTTGAGAGCTCCTAAAGCCGTTTAATAATAGTTTATTAGGAAAGCCATCGGTTATAAAGAAGTTTTGTGAATATAATCAAATGAGTGATGTCGTGGGCTATACATAGAATAGGCTCTTAGTCTGGACCTCCCGTTCAATAGATATTTTTGGGAAGTTCAACATTAAGGGACATTGTAATAGATATAACACTGGGTTTTTTCGAAATTGGGCACCCCCCTAAACCATGAGAAACAATTGGAGAAACCCCTGAGTCCCGGATATTCCGAATAAATTCTTGAGTTGAGCTCAGAATAAGTACACAAATCATCGCTTGAATGAGTGATTGAATTCAAATTCCTCTGAATTTGTTTTAATGGAAAAATTTATTAATAATGAATTCATGTAAATCGTTGTTTTGATTTTAGATTAAACATTAAACAAGTTCATTTTTGTAAGCCTCCAGAGAAGGAATAATTGATTAACAACCTCTTTCACAGTTTTCTTTTTCAATCCAATCCGAGAACAATATTTCACTCGTTTTTCCAGACTTTGTAATCGAAAAGATGTTGTTTTTCGTCGTTTTTATCTTCTTTTATATTCAATACTATTGTTCAGTAATTAATTAAATTCACAATTAATTTAAACGCCTTAACGTTGCCTTTCGTTTCATGTGTGTGTGTGTATTGTGCTGTGATCTCGAAAAGTATTAGGGATCTTTTTATATAATGGCATTTAGCTATGCTCTGCCTTTGCCATCCCTTTCCCATTGTCTTAATTGCAAATTAATGTTTTATTTGTTTCCACTTTAATCTCTACACTGAATTGGAAGCGAAGAAAACCTTTGAATCCAAATATTTTCAGAGTTTCAGAAATAAAAACAACACTAAATAGAAAATAAGCTAGGTCAATATCATTTAGGAAACAGTAAACAACTTGCAATTAGGATGTTTTCAAAGAATATTGATCTCGAAAATCATTAGACGTCTAAAGGAAGCTATTATTTTAATTCAATAATTTTGTGCCATTCCTTGTCTTTTGTCTTCATTGGTGTTCACAATATTGAAAACCTAATAATCATTTATGACTTATCACGCGATCAATGTTTGAAATTTTCAGTGAAACCCATGAATTAGAGACAGACTTTGTTTCTGCCATCAATTAAATTCAATTTAAACTATAATAAGGAACTAACCAAAAATTTATCATGTTCTTTACCATATTTCGATTTCCCAAGTTCATTATCTTCATTATTACAACACAAAATAGAGAATTACAACAACAAAAACCAAGATTAAATTATTTATTGATCCATTTCTTATACCTTTGGATATTAGAAATAATATGATTGCAATACATTTGGAGTATTGAAATGTTGTAGACTTTGTGCCTAGCTAGTTTATTGTGTATTTATATGACATAATTGGTGTGTTTGGCACAGAATATCTGAATATTAATGAGAATATTATTATTTATGTTCGTATAAAAAGAAATATCATTCAATTGAATGCTAATAAAAAAAATTGAGAGCACTTTGTTTGACAACTCTATAGAGAATTAATTGCAATGAAATTGTGTTTAATCGTTGAATAAATTGAGTAAATATCTGAAAAGGTTTTCTTTTTGTAATTTAAATTCATCTAAAATTAATTAGTATTTAAATATTAATCCAATAATTAATTTTATTCAGAGATTATCAGAGATTTGGGTAAAATTTTTCAGATAAAAGCGATTTTTTGGGAATTAATTTTGATTATAATATATTCAATACATTAATAACAGAAAGAATTTTATCAAACATTTGTTATTCGGGTATAAATTGTCTTACAATCAGCTAATTAGGAGTGGAATATATAATATAGATATGAACTCAACTAAAATACCAGAATTTTGTTGTCTTTTTCACTAATCAAAAGAGAGACACAATTTATCAAATCTATGGAAAGTATACACAGAATAGGATTCAGTACTTGTTTTATGTTAATTAGTCAACAGAACAGTCGCTTCTCTTCTACTCTTTCTCTGATATTCAGAGCAATTAATACAGTATTTCTAGTAATCTATTAATTCAATTCTCGAGTACTGACGGACTGTATATTTATTTATCATTTATTGTAATTGATGTCAAAACCTAAACGATGACAAAAATATTTACAATCGATTTGCAGAACATTTTATTAATAAATTTATTCTTATTCTGTTCATAAGACTCATTATTTATTCACTAAATGGATGGACAGTTGACTAATGGTTATCCACTTTTTTTTATCGAGGCTTAAGTTAATCAAAACTCTGAAACCAAAAGTGAATTTTCCGAAACTTTCGTTCAAATATTTGTAATCAAAAGCTGTAAATAATGAAATCAATAATCAGCAAGCTCAATCTTTACTATAAGACATGAATACCATGAAAATAATCAATAATCTGAGTGTTAAGTAAGAGCGAAATTCAATTAACAATTGGTATCAATACTAATATGATTAAGAAATTCACTCTTTATTTATATAAGCGGTGAAAGACATGAGAAAATATCCTCGAATATAATCTGAACGGAATCCCAATTATTAAATTATCGGCCGAAAAGGTTTTCCCAAAAAATCTATTCATAAGCCAAACGATAATTTGTGAAATATTTGAAAGATGGCGAAGAAAATGTCGTCAAATATAAGCCGGGAATAAAGAGGGGATAATTTGACATTCGATATAACACAGACAATATCAGTGGAGTTCCCCTTTTCAGAGCTCTTTCACGTTTAATTTTGATCCCTTGTTTTGTTGAGTTAATTAATTTTGAGATCAACTTCATTTACAGTGAGTATTACGCCATAAATGATAATATACCATGCTTATATTCTCTATATATCCTCTATATTTGGATTTAAAATATCCCTTATTTTTGGTTAAAATTAATTAAACAGTTTATTAAATTAGAGGAATTGAATGGTTTTAATAGTGAATAGAATTTACAATTAATGTTTGAAAAGCAGACATTCCTTTACTTCAATGAGTCATAAATCACTTCAGAATTAATTGATTCTGTTTTTAGTCTTTATTCTGTGTTTTGCTTTTGAAAACACAATTAGCGCTAAAATATTAAGTTTTGAGAAATCAGAACAGAATCCAAATTACTTAATCTTTTTGATTATATTCCTGGAAATTCGTGGTTTTATGCCTTTCAAGTTTCGAGAGAAATTCAATTATCCCCCGATTAAATTATTGAAGATCATGATGATCATGCACAACTCATGAAAAAGGATTTATGTTTTGCAAATTGATTTTTTTCTTTTTCTCTCTTTTTGAGAGTAATGTTCAGAAAAAAGGCAAATAATATCCAAAGATCTTAAGTCTGGGAATAGATTTCTCAGATATCCTCATAATAAATAATTTCGTATCTTTGCCACCGGATCAGTTTACCATGAACTGGTCTTGCATATTTTCCAATTATTAGCTTCCAAAACTACCAAGATATTCATGAATAAATAACTTGTTTACATAACCGATAGGTTTCTCAACTCTAACAGAAAATAGTGTTCACAAGAATTGACGAAATATTATACTCTTTTAAACTTTTGAGGTTTTGGTCTAACATTTATTGATCTCTTCTATCAAATTCAGAATTTCCTGTTTTATTCTCAACGGAATAGAGGGATAAAATAATTTTAGAGTCATCTAAGTAGAAAAGAAATTCCACACATTTACCAAGGTTGAAAATGGTCGATTAATTTAAGGAATGTTTTAAATTCTGGGTCTATTTTGTGGAAACACTTCGATTCATTTAACAAATGAAGTCTTAATTGAAATTAAAGGAATATTTTTCTAAAGAAAAGATAATAGGATTCGACAGAAGAAGCGAATTAAGGAAACGATTGAATGGGATTTGTGTTCTCACTCACGAAGTGTAGTGACTATCAGTAAAACTACACAATATTTCACTCTTTAATACGATATAATTGAAGCGTAAAAATTTTATGACCAAAAACATAAAAATAAATAAATAAATAATTGAGTC
>JAQGBD010001973.1:0-12172 GCA_034698165.1 Punctoribates punctum | reverse complement strand
CCCCCCCCCCCCCAAGAAAAATACTCCTAATTTCTCGCCATCCAAAACTTTACGACGGAATAAAATTTCCCTTAACTCTCCTCAAACACAAGGTTGATGTTCTAGATCTCAATAAAAATGCCGCCTATTCTGAAATAAATATTTTGTTGGGTACCCCACCCCCATTCCCACCACTACCATTGGACATCACTGGTTTGTTTGAATGTTTCTTTCTTTGCTTAATTCAATGTCTGACTTTCTATTTACATATTTGTCTATCAGACTAAGTCTTCTTAATTCCAAGGGTATTATTTTATCAGTTTAAATTTTTAAAAAAAATTAAAATAATATCTAAATGAACAAGTAAATCTGACGCAAAAACTGAATTTAAAATAATTTGACTTTAAGTATGAAGTCAATTAACACTGACACAGAAGTTATTTTTACTAGCTGAATTAGTTTTAATGAAACTAAAAATCATCTTTTATAATTCTCAGGGTAATTCATCTAAAAGATTTAGAACATTAGAATGCGCATGGTAGTTAGGGGGTGGAAAATATTCTTTATTAGGTTATAAAACAAATATCATGTAATTAATTATTGAAAAACATGTTTGGCAGTCATAATGTAATTTTTAAATTCAGATCAGAGCTAATTAGAACATTAGATATAATGATAAATTTCCAGGGTACATTAATTAAAATAACCTGGATCTAAAAAATTCGGGAATAAAGTGAAATTTTAAATTGATAGGAGTTAAGAAAAAGAATGTCCTACCTCATTGTCATAGGATGTTGAGTGGGAGATTCGAGCAAAACTTTTCTTTGTCCTAAGACCAAGAACATGTTGGATGAGTTGGGAGCGTTGCCATTAAGAGAGCACTGATTATAACTGTAACCGTTGTTCAGAAACGATTGTGTGGTCTGTCCTCCTGTCTGTCCACTAGTGTTGTATGGTTTCCGAGGAAACATTCTGTTAAATAAAAAATTGTTTTATTCATTAAATTCAAACACTAATGACTCCGAATATGATAATCACTGAACTCTGAAATAAGAATAATAATAATAATTATTATATGAAAGCTCATTATGAAAAGCATCTAGATAGAAACTAAACTGAGTAAGAACAATAATACTAACATTTTCTAACATTACACAATTGGAGATAATTCGCTTTGAACATGCAATTTATTTTCAATGATAACGTTAATGACTATTGGAGTTCATTGTTTTCTATAAATCTTGGATTAATTAACCAGCAATTGAGTGGATCACCAAAAAAGGGTTTAATGAACTTAAAGTAATTAATCGATTATTTCTAAAATATTCCATTAACTAATAAATTGCTAGTTTATTACCAAATCAATAATCCAATAGAAGTATAAAATATAAAAAAAATCTTTTCAATAAAGTATTGGAAAAACATTGAAATAAAAAACCAATTCTTATGGAAATCAATTCATTTATTCTATGGAAGAAAAATATGTTTCATTACAAACCATAATAACTCAGAATATTCATAGATTTCCTGACTAACGTCGAGACCAAGAGTAAAATGAAATGAAATTCTTAAATAATTATTTATTAGGGTAGGATTTTGTTTCTTTGACATTTACTTTTCCATACGAATCAATCACCTAATTGGCAAATTCTCAACCAAAAGATTAATCATTTATCATTCAACTATATTAAATAGCAATGGAAATGATCTAGTAATCAATAAATGATTAAAAATTAATTATTAATAACTGTGGACTAAATTGCGTACAGAATTGTTAATTGTTTGAAAATAGGATTTCAAGCCTTACCTGTCGTTGAATAGGGTTTGGGATGACTCTGAAGCAGTGGTTAACTGATCACTGGCTTTGAACTTCATTATTGTGTTGTTTTTGTAGCCAATTGTCATATCGCCAGACCTATGGGCATGACTACCACTAATGGACATACAGTACATTATTATATCAATAATACGTGAGCTCAGGAACAGTAATACTCAACAAACACATAAACAGAATATTTTGTGCAAACGATTCTGAATATTCTTGAATTATGTCAAACAAAAGTAACTCATTTTGATAACACAGATGAATCAAATTCAAAACTACTTCCACTTCAAGATGATTATAAATATTGTTCAATCTCACCTGCTCAGATTAAGCCGAATTGTGAGAGGACAGCTCTCTTATGATTTTTTAGGGGTCGATAAGTTCATTGAACTTCATATATACGTAATATAAAATTCATTCAATGTTTGAATTCAATTCTATGCCGTTTATAACAACCAGTGTTTGACTTCAAAACAAATACATAGGAAATAAATTATTCATGATTAATTGATCGGAAGCTGAAAAGTTATGCTAGATCAATTGATAAATAGGATAACGATCGAACAATATTCAAATAATTATTGTATTTATTTTGATTCCAAGTTGTGATTAATTAATTGCTTAGACTGTAAGCCATAAATTCAATGCTATTTTCCGTAAAAGTTTTTGTTTCCGTAATATTAATCATAAATGTATTGATTATTCAATTTAATACTCATAGAGAGTTCATTGAACTCTATATTACCTATCAATTGAAGTATTGTATTAAAGCTATTAAAACATTCTATTAATCCTAATTTTATTGAGTCCTCCAATTTAATCAAAATAAGCATGCTAAATCTGTTTAAAATAACAAAACTTTTCACATGGCTTACGACTTGGTTTAACTTAGTTTTATGCAAATTTTATCCTTTATAATAATTTCTTTTAATTATTCATTAAATCAGTTACTCTATTAAAATTATCAAGTTAAGATATGTTTTGATTTTTCAACTGCAAATAATTAGACTATTGCCCAAAAATGAGTGCCCATGGTATTTTGGTAAATAACTAGGTGTAAAATATGACCAGAAATCTTTTCTAGCAACTGATTTGTTGAAAAAAGCTAATCACTCTATTGCCCCAGCTCAATTTCACCTATTTAAAATTTTCCAAAATGGAAAAATACCCTTGATAAAAAGTCCAACTTTAACCCAAAAACCTGGATCTAGATAATTATTTGGTTAAGCAAGATACTTTCTGTTTCTGTTTATTCTATTTTAATCACAACTTTAAAAATCAACCTGGTAAATTATTAGATCAAAGTCAGTTTCAAGTTCAAATAAAAGGGTGAAAAATTGTATAAATGAGAACTGTAATGAATTTTGGAACATTGCTAGTTAAAGTTTTAATCAAGAACATGATTTACTCTGCATTCCTACCGATCCAATTGATCACTGTTTCAATTATATCCTTACAGAAGGAGTCTATCCATCAGAGTATCACAAACGCCGCTCCCCTCAGGAATACCTACGATTACATAGTAGTTGGCTCTGGAAGTGCCGGCGCCGCCGTTGCCTATCGTCTCACTGAGGATCCAAATATCAATGTACTTCTTTTGGAGGCGGGACCACCCAATACTGTTGTTTCCGATCCACCTGCACTGGCTATACCCCTATGGAGAGAGTACCCACTCTTTGATTGGGATTATAAGACCGTTCCTCAAAGACATGGTCTGGCATTAAAACAACCAGGTGTATTTGTAGAGCGACGAGGTAAAGTGATTGGGGGAACCTCCACCATCAACGGACTCATCCATTTGGTGGGCAGCAGACATGACTACGACGAGTGGGCCAACAGCTACGGCTCAAAGGGATGGTCTTATGCAGAAGTGTTGCCTTATTTCAGAAAACTAGAGAATAATTCCGATCATAAGCTGACCGCAAAATACCCGGAATATCACGGAAGGAAAGGACCGGTGGGTATTCAAACAGAACCCGATCCACAGCCACTATTGAAAAAGTTTCAAAGAGTGTTCAATGATTTTGGTTATCCAACAACTGATCTGAACGGACCCAATATGTTCGGCACAGCCTTCACCCAAATGACTATCAAAGAGGGCTACCGCTCGGGAACCGGCAACGCATACATTGATCCCAACAGACATCCGAACAACCTTTTCATTCAAACGAACGCATTGGTCACTAGAATACGTTTGGCCCGAATGGGGAACGACATCATTGCTACCGGAGTCGACTTTATTCTCAATAAGAAAAAGTACAAGGTCAATGCAGATATTGAAGTTATAGTTTGCGCCGGTAGGTCATACCACTATCAATTAAAATGAACTTGCTCTAAATTATTGATCTGTTCAGGAACATTCAATTCACCCCAACTATTGATGCTGAGCGGCATCGGACCTAAAGACCACTTGCAATCCCTGAAAATACCAGTAATAAAGGACCTGCCAGTAGGAAACAATCTCCAGGATCATCCAAAAGTAGTGTTTCTCAACGTTATCAAAAACCAAGATCATATTGAGCCCGCGCCTGAGCTAAGTGTGCAACAATTGTACCAGTTTTTCACTGAGCACTGCGGCCCATTGGCCAGCTATACCTGTCTCTACACAGCATACAATACAAAGAGTAATACCCGCCCGGAGTGGCCTAACATAGTGTTGGCCGGTTTCGTCCAAATGATGCGGAACAACATAACCGAGGTCTGTGCCAAATATGGGGACCGCGTGGATGAATGGAAGCAATACTATCGGCCTCTTTTGGGTAAATTTCATCTGAGAAGTGACGCAAACCTGCGTCGGGCCCGCAGTTTCGGCACCGTTCGCCTCTCGTGTGCCGATCCCTTTAAGAAGCCTTTGATTGATCCCAACTTCTTCGATGTGAGCCAAGACTTGGATGATTTGGTGGAGTCGGCAAAGTTTCTGCTCTATTTACTTTTTGAAACTGAGATGTCCAAATATATTGACCTGAGCAATCATCCTATCCCCGGATGCAGTCTGTGTGGGGACCGACCCATCCACGCCTGTGACTCATACATTCGCTGCTATATTAGACTAAACGGAGAGAAAGAGTTGCATCCGGTGGGCACCTGTCGTATGGGTGCTGTCGAGCGACGTGACGTAGTGGTCGATCCTCAGCTCAGGGTAAAAGGCATATCCAGATTGCGTGTATGCGACGCCTCCATAATGCCTTTTGTGCCCAACGGCAACACCAACGCACCGGCCATTATGATCGGTGAGAAGTGCTCTGATATTATCAAAGACGACTTCTACTCCAAAAAACAGGTCCGCCTTAAGTCCACCCCATTTGAACCAATTAGCGATTAATTATTTAACAAGTTTATAATTTATTTTTAAAATGAAACATCAAATAAAATTAATGATAATATAACCTAGATTGAATTGTTATAGCCTAGATATAATGGCTAATGTAGGCTTATCAGAATGAAATTTACATTGAGAGCTTCCAGGTCTAATTTTAGCACTCTGCCCATGGTTTAGGGCGTGAAAAGTTAACATAAATGAATGACCCTGGGCTATAATTTAATGGAATGAGAGACCAATTAGTGGCGATTGTCTTCTCTGATAAGATCAGCGCATTTCTCGCCAATCATTATCGTCACCGCATTTGTATTACTATTCGTCACACGAGGAATGATCGACGCGTCGCACACTCGAAGACTGTCCACATTTTTCACACGCAAACGGGGGTCCACTACCGTTTCCGGCTTATCCTTGGCCCCCATTCTGCAGGTTCCGGTGGAATGGTGTTCTTTGTCTCCTATTTGTCTGATATAACAACGAATATATGAATCGCATTCATATATGGGTCGATCCTTGCAAAGACTGCAACCAGGAATGGGGGTCGGTATCAGAGACACTCTTTTAGAGACTCTTGAGTTCTCTATGAAATAGAGCTCAAACTTTGCCGCCTCCACCATATCCTCGAACTCCTGTTCATAGTTCAAAAAGTTCGGGTCTATTATCGGGGGGTCGTACGGGTTGGCAGAGGAGAGCCTCACTCTTCCTCTACTGAAGATTCTTCGAAGAAAGATATCTAATACGAGATAAGGTTTGCCTAAATATGGGCCGAAATAATCAGCCCATTCCTGTGCCCTCTCAGCTGAATAATCTAATATCAGTTCCGTTACATTAGTGGTAAACATCGCCACTCTATTTGTCAAAACAATGTTAGGCCACTCCGGTTGCGGATTAGATTTTGTGCTGAAATATGTGTAAAGTCCGGACGATGTGGCGAGTGGGCCCTCCCGTGTAGTTATTGCCTGGTTGATCAGCGGGACAGACAGCTCAGGGAATGCTTCCACAGGTGTGTTATTATAAATGGGAGCCCAAAACTGAACCATAGGATGATCCTGTAGACCATACCCTACTGGTAAATCAACCAGAGTGGGTAATCCTACTCTATGCAGGTCTTCTTCCGGACCGATTCCGGACAGCATAAGTAGTTGTGGCGAATTATATGTTCCTGTAAAGTATCAAAAGATACCTTGATCAATATGTTTTGCCTATGAAGTAAGAATAGGGGACTTACCAGCGCTAAGAATGACCTCTCTTTTAGCACTGACAATGTATTTGTGGCCATCCTTCACAAATTCGACTCCAGCAGCCACAGGCTTTCCCTTGCTCAATTTGTCTTCAAATAAAATTCTTGTGACTAAAGTGTTCGTCGAAATGAATAAATTTTTTGGATTAGGATTGGGTTCAATGAAAGCGTTGGCAGCACTCGACCGAAAGCCGTCCTTAATATTGAGCTGAACTATGTTAGTGCCCGTCTGTTGGGGACCGTTCAGGTCTGTCGTCGGTATTCCAAACTCATTATAACCCTTTCGCACATCTCTTAGTAAAAGGTTGAGATTTGGATCACTGGACACTCCCAGCGGTCCATCCATTCCGTGATATTCCGGATTCTGTGCAACAATTCTATAATCGGTGTTATTCTCAGACCTCACAAAATACGGCAAAACGTCTTCAAAACTCCAACCGTTGGCACCGAAACTGTGTTCCCATTCATAAAAATCTCTTGGATTTGGTCTTAAGTATACCATGCGGTTGATAACTGAGGTCCCGCCCACTACCAGACCCTTTGGTTCAGGGTAGACACCAGGCACGGCTCTACCCAGACCGATTCTTGTTTGAGGAGCGATCTGATAATTCCAGTTGAACTCATTTGTGCCTGGCCATACCAGTTGCTCCATTCCTGGCAGGTCTGTTACAAAACTTTGTGGTGGTCCCGCTTCCAACAATAGCACCGTCACATGTCTATCATCAGACAGTCTTCGGGCGACAACACAGCCCGCACTTCCGGCCCCGACCACAATGTAATCATAAGACTTGAAGAAGGGCTCAGAGTTGTCGACATTGTTGTGCTGGATGTCCCTCCGGAGTATAGCCAGAGAAACGGCAATCACCTGAAGTGCGAGACTCGTAGGACTTGTGTTGAGCCGCATATCGATAACTGAGAGGAAAGTGATCCCAAACCTCACTTTCAAAGCTCTTTCACAACTAATTCAGATTCAAAGCCAATATTTTTGTTAATATAGTTTAAAATTGTTTTTTACTTTCAATAACTTTCATTCAAATGAATTCTTTTTAATACTCTTGCAATCGTTTATTCATATCTAACCCAAATAAAATCAAAAAGAGTTCATTTTTCTCACGAAGACCAAGCTTGTTTAAGCAGCATTTAAAATTAACCTGCTATAATTAATCGATTTTATTCACTCGATTTGAATATCAGTTGACCTAGTTTCAATTGAATTCTAAATGATTAGTCTAATTAACAAGTTTATTCTTTGATTAAAGACGAGTCAGACTAGTCACCACCTTGGTCACAAACGCCTTACAACTTTCCCTTTGCTGTAAAAAAGGGCAGGTTCACATTTTTTATTTCCCTTCATTTATTTTTGTTACTCCTTGTACTTCAATTAGCCAATCTAAAGTGATCCTGTTAATTTTCATATCGATATTGGTTACGATAATTAAAAAAAAACCCTTTTAGTGATATTCGCTGTAATTCCTGTTCTCACAAAATAACTCAAATTTAATCATTTTTCCCATTTCTAGAAATTTTTCAATTATTTTTAAATTCTATTCAGTAGTGGCCAAGGGGTGGGACATTTCAAAATAGTCCTTAATTCTTTGTGTGTGGGGGGCACACCTCCCCTCCTTTAAAAATGTGTCCAATTTTTGTTGTGTCCCTTTTTCCTGAAAATTTTTAACCTCCGCCTATTGACTGAAGCAAACGTGAATCCTATCACCCCTTCCCCCGGGAAATTTTTGGGTGGTTCCCGCCCAATCCTGAGTTGATCCTTGGTCTACAGTAGTAATTTTATGAAATACGAGGACAGTTACTTCTGTTAACTCATAGTATTCAAGTAATGAAAGCATTAAAACAAGTCTTTCATTATTATTCGTAAACTTAATCACGATTTGCATAAAAATAATGTTTTATTTGTGAACCACTTATTCATCAAATAAACCGCTTTTCATAAACTTTTAATTCTATTGAAACCAGATTTTAGATAAAAAAAAAGAAAGAAAATCAATTCTTAACAAGGTCATTGTTCAACACAATCAAACATTGAACACAAAGAAAGCGTTTCCAAGCAAATGAACTGATAATTTAATTGTTCTACCTTGGTAACGCCCGCATAACAATCAATCAAATATACAGATTAGTATTTTCACTAATTTTTGCTTGCTAACATTGAATGATAATTAATGTTATCGATACTTTCATAATAAGAACTAAACCAAACAAAAAACATTCATTGATTAATAAAAAAATTAGAATTTAAACTTGATAAAATTGTTGCATAACAAATTCAATTGAGCTGAGCTTGGTACATTGCTGGCAATAGCTTTCGACCACTACTGATAGCCTCTCTCTTCCTTTTGGGCTGAACTCCCATGTTGAAAAATGAGTTTACATTAGCGGTAGGATCAAAGTCGTCGTCGTCATCCGGTTCCTTTGCTCTGGGCTTGGGTGTTTTTGGTTTCTTTTTGGCCTTGGTCGGTTTAGCTGCCACTTTCGCTGGCTTGGCTGTTACCTTGGTCTGTTTTGGAGTCTTCACCTTTGCGGCTGTGCTCTTGGCAGCCTCGGCCTTCTTGCTAAATTTTTGGGCTAGAATAAATATAAGCGCCAAAATGACCAGTCTCTTCATCGTAAGTATTCCTGGTTAGGTTAAAGGGAGGGGTTGGCTGTACCTCACATTAATAGCTCAGAATAAATACATTTAATTATGTTTATAGGAATGGCTTTTAATTAAAAATATTCCAAATATGTTAATTCGGAAAAACAGGTGATTTTGGAAATTCAGCCAATAATCCGGTGTTGAGGGCAGTTTGAAATGAACAAGCAAAGTTTTATTTCAAATGTTTTAATGTTTGATCTGTCAATTGATTACAGATTTCGTAATAATTTATTATTCAAAATATAATGAGTTTTAGTGATTACTGAAAAACAAATGATTTCAATCAGGTATAGCCAAGAGGGGGGTTAGTTCAAGAAACGTCCCCCTGAGGCCAAAAATTTGTGAAATGCCAGGTTGAATTTTATAACCACCTTAAAACCTCTTGAATTTTTGCATGAAAAAACTACTTTATAAGGCTTGTTGTCAATGATCTTGGCGATTTCTGACTTCAACCATTATTTTCTTGTTTGATATAATGAGAACACTTCTCTCCGACAGCAACTGTTATGGCATTTATATTACTGTTAGGAATACGGGGTATGACTGACGCGTCGCAGACTCGAAGTCTAGACACAGATTTCACTCTTAATCGGGGATCGACTACAGTGTCTCTCCTATCGATAGCACCCATTCTACAGGTGCCACACGAGTGGTGTTCTTTATCACCAATTTGTCTGATATAACAGCGAATATATGGATCACATTCATAAATGGGTCGATCAGAGCACAGACTACAGCCGGGGATCGCTTTTGGTATCAAAAACACGTTTTGTGAGATCATTGAGGTCTGAATGAATCGGAGCTCAAACTTAATCGCGTCGACCAAAGCCTCGAAGTCTTGTCGATGTTTAAGAAAGTTTGGATCAATTACTGGGTGTTCATAGGGATCAGCTGATGAAAGCCTAACCCATCCGGTGCTTCGCGGTCTTCGCAAAAATATATCGCTTATCAGATGGGGTTCACCTAAATATGGGCCAAAATAATGGGCCCATTCCTGTGCTCTTTGAGGGGAATAGACTGAAATCAATTCTGTGATGTTTGTGCTAAACATTGAGACCCTATTTGATAAGACGATGTCCGGCCAGAGGTGGTCCACATTTCCTTTACTGCTGTAATATGTATAAAGTGCTGTAGAGGTGGCCAGAGGGCCCTCCTTCCTAGTAATAAGTTGATAGAGTTGTGGAATTGATAGCTCTGGTAACGCCTCTACCGGAGTGTTGTTCAAAATAGGACTCCAAAATGTAACTTGAGTGTGATCCTGCAAGTTGTCCCCCACTGGCAGGTCGGCCAATACAGGTATTCCTACTTCACTCAAATGCTCTTTCTGGCCAATACCGGACAGCATAAGAATTTGAGGGGAACCGTATGAGCCTAAGAGACGAAATATAATCCTGATAAATTCATTTTTAATTATAAATCACTTACCGGCGCATAAAATCACTTCCCTTTCGGCCCTTACACTGACTTTGAACCCATTTTTATTAAAATAAAGACCACTTGCAGTGGGTTTGCCATCAGTTTTAGTGAACAGTATTCGAGTGACAAAAGAATTCAATGAAATAAATAGATTCTTGGGATTAGGATTGGGATCAATATATGCGTTGGCAGTGCTCCCACGGAAGCCATCCTCAATGTTGAGCTGAACTAGAGCACTGCCCGCCTGTTCCCGTCCATTCAGGTCTGTGGTCGGTATTCCAAACTGATTGTAACTTCTTTGAACTTTATTTAGCAAAATGTTTAGATTTGGATCAAATGCCACTCCCAGCGGACCATCCGTTCCGTGATATTCCGGATTCTTTGCCACAATTCTATAGTCGCTGTTGTTCTCCGATTTCACAAAATACGGCAAAACGTCTTCAAAGCCCCAATCAATGGCCCCATAAGTCTGTTCCCAATTATCGAAGTCTCTTCTGTTACCCCTCGAGTATATCATGCGATTGATAGTTGAAGAGCCGCCCAAAACACGGCCTTTAGGCTCAGGGTAGACACCAGGCACAGCTCTACCCAGCCCAATTCTTTTTTGTGGTGCAATTGCGTAGTTCCAATTATATTCCGGGTTATCCTCTAAAAGACTCTCTTCAATACCGGGAACATCGCTGACAAAACTCTGTGGAGGACCCGCCTCAAGTAGAAGGACTGTGGCACCCGTATCGGACAGTCTTCTTGCAACAACACAGCCTGCACTTCCACCTCCCACCACAATATAATCATAAACTGATATGAATGGTTCAGAATTGTCAATAGACTTGTGCTGAGCGTCCCTTTGAATGGCAATCATAGAGACGATAATCATTTGTATGGCAACATTGGGAGGACTCACATAAGGAATCATTTTTCCAGAACTGAATATCATTGAGTAAAGTACTTTTGCTTTTGAAAAATGTTTTTCTCATTTTCCTCGATTATTTATATCACAGCAAAACTCGATTTTGAAAACACTTTTATCTTTTTGTTTTTGTTTTCTCTTCTTTTTTATTCATTTTCATCAATCAAAATAAAAATCTAACCCTATTCACTTCAATTACATGAGTTGGATATCCGGGATATAAACAATTAGCAAGCTTAAATTACTGAACAGTTATTTAATACAACTGTTTCTATTTAAATTATAATCTTAAACAAGAATATTTTCAAAATATTTTAACCTTGAGAATTTTAAATTTATTTTTATTAAACTTTTAAATATTTTCCTGGATAAATTACAAGTTTTTTAGACTATTTTTCCTTTTCCTTTCGTTGCCTCACATTTTCTGTGAAATTCCTTTATCTTGGATCTACCAGTTTATAAAACGAAAGAAAAATTTGTTCTAGAGTCTTTTATTATTTAGCAATTAATAGTTTAATTATAAAATTTAAGACCAATAATATTGTGGCCAGAATTTCAATTTATTTTGTTTTTCACCTAGATTACAAACATGATCGATTAAATTAAATGCCTATAACTCGAATAACAGTACCACCAAGCTCATCGAACTCAGGGAGCATTAGGAGGCAGTCTAGGTTTTTTGTCGGATCAAAACTCGGGGGGGGGAGACGGTATCGGGGTGGATATAAAGATGCACCTAAACTCCAACTTTCCAGAGATCTAAATGGGTTTGCCAGGCAATACCTCTTCGGTTATGCCCAGGCATGCGGAAGGTCCGCGACTCTAGGGGGGGG
>JAQGBD010001972.1:0-12175 GCA_034698165.1 Punctoribates punctum | reverse complement strand
GTGCGTTCAAAGCATCGCATAGTTGTTGTCTCGGAGTTACAAATATGAGCTCAACTTTTCACTATTGTGAGTCGGGTACAATTTTGCGGGAATTTTACTTCATCTGCTAACTCAAATAAATCAGCAAACTTATCGAATAATTAGCATGGTGATTTGCTTGCTTTTCAAAACATTGTTTTTTGTGAGTTAACAGTTATGTGCGTCAAGAAAGACAAAAAATCTGGACCAAGAGTATAGAGAGAGGCAATGTTGTGGATCTTATTACAAATATCTTTTCTCCTGATATCCATTTGGACCCAACCCGCCAAAGGTAACAACTTTTTTCATTTGCTTATCGCTTTTGTCCTTGGCAATTATTACAAACTATTCGAGTAATTTTAAAAGTGAAAGTAGCAAGGCCAATTATTCTTCACCTGAATGAATGCATTCACCACTCAATGAAGTCTTTGAGAGCACTCAGAGGTCACAAAAAATTCCGAAAATATAATCACTTGAATTAGTTGAGAGTTGAGTTGAGGTCATTCTTTGGGCCCAATTAGTGTCTGGAAGTCACTCAAGTCTGGCCTTTATTTTCAATTTCTATCGCAAACGATATTATGAAAAGCTTTCAATTTTAACCGATTTTTCTCATTGGATTCAATGGTCTCAATCAGACACAACCAAAGGGGTACTGTCCTAACACTGTCCTCTATTATCTTGCATTCAAAATATTCCCTGATAATTTTGAAAAATCCAATTAATCAATATTATAATTTAGCTGTCTCAAATTTGTTTTGAAAATATGGGATAATCAACCGCTACCTAATTCCAAAAGTGAATGAGCTTGGCTATGTCCAAAACTTATTTTTGTGTTCAGTGCTGTTATAACAGACAACTCATTCAATATTTTGGGGACAGACTCTGTTTGAAGTTTTCGTGTGAAAAATTATGTCTACTTTTCTTTGGTATTCAACAATAATAGACTGGTTTTAAGTAAAAAATAGATAAGAGATAAGAATATCGCTTAATATAAGCGCTTATTAATTATGTTTTTGAATAAATTATTTTCAAAGTTTTGCTCATTTACTTCAAAATTAACATTTAATGAGTATATTTTCGAACACCTTATTCGCCAATAATCCGTGAAATGTATCTAAGATTGAGCATGGTGATGGTGATTGCTCTGTGGCGGCACACTTTTGCCTAAAGTTTGTTAATCTCAAACTGAAAATAAAATGAATCACTTTTTTCAGTCAGAATATGGAATTAATTATTATTTTTTACCCCAAAACCCGTGACCTTTACCTCAATGGCAATATTTCAAGAGGATCTTGCACAATATATTCGCACGATGTCACACAATACGATAATTAATACAGTGTTAACACAATTATATAATTTTTTCTGATTTTAATTTATAATTTGCGAGTTTGTTGAGTGTGGTCTCAATTAGAGGCATTTGCAACCTGGTCTTTCTCAGTGTCAGAAAATGTGATAACTTATGTTATTTAATCTCTCATATGTGTCTAACATATGAGTTTTGGTTAGAAGTTCTAACTTAGAACTAAGACATTTTAATTTGACGCCAATACACAGTTGAACAATTTCATATTTACTAGCATGGTCCTATCTCCTCAACATTAAACCAAATTTGCCCAAAGACTTGATGTCATCAAAAAAGTTGATTCTCTGCGACTTAATTAAATTTAAGAGACGGCAGAAGAAGATGAGCATGCTAATGCCAGTGCTAATGCCAGTCTTCCAAAACAAGCTTAATATCATCAAAATAATCGAATTAATCTTAATTTTTTGAAACTACAGTTTAGACTAAATTAACTGCAATTTTGTTTTGTTTTCCTTTCTTTCGGTGAATAGTTTTATGAAAAGAGTTGATTACAAAAATCTTCTCAGACTTTCGTTTTTTTGTGGCACAGAATGAGATACTTTTCTATTAGATGAGAGAAAAGGCCAACAAATATATAATTACAAGTTTAACAAATCTCATAGTTATTTATTTTTGTTACCAGTGCTCGGCTCAGGATATATATATTGTATTGTATTTAATACGCTTCTCATCACTTCATTTAATTTTTGATGAATTTTGTTCCCAATTTTCGTCTCAAGTATTCGGTCTGTTGTGTGTCTTATTCTGTGCTCAGACTTTAATGTCATGTTTCGTAATCAAAAATGCATTTCTAATTATAGCCTGAGTTCGAGAAAAATGGGAACTATAGTTCTGTAACTTGGTAATTTACTGGCGGAAATAATAATCAAACTGTTCGTTAGACTAATTCATTATCTCAATTCTCAGGTCATTCCCTATTCTCCCGACGCAAACATTACTGACATATAAACGTTACGCAAATATTTTCACAATTAATAAACTGTTCTCTCGTTTAGACGAAAAATATACGAAAAAAGTGAAAATTATTAACTCGTTTATGACTTTTAATTCAATTAAAACTATTTTCAAAAACAAACTAATTTTCGCAAAAATTATCTGATTTTAAATAAATACTTTTCCGTAGTTTTTGATCAGATTTTGTTATTTTTATAACACTTGTGTTTATACCTCAATTGCAATAAATGTTATGTAAGTTTTGTTTATAAAAAGTTCATATTTTTCCAGAGAACCCTATTGAAGGGATTACCAAGCTCATTTGATTTTGATATTTCGAGACAGAATAAAACAAATATTACTGAAGAGAACAATTTTCAGTACAATTTAATTAAATTTTCGAGATATTCACGGGATATCACAAAATGTTTTTGTAAAAATTAGCATGGTCATATTTAAGATGGATCTGTTGCCGAACCTCTGGTTTTGTGATTTAAAATGATTTATGAAAATAAACGAAAGGCATATCATTTCTGTTTTGTGACGTTTATGTTAAAATCAAAATAAACAAAAGTGAGGGACCTATGGGGTGGGCCCTCATAGGCCTATCCTCTTACATACACTTTGACTGTGTCTTCCAAAATGGCATTTATGTATTTGTGAAGGTGAAGAACTCACAGTGATATTAAACTTACA
This sequence comes from Punctoribates punctum, assembly GCA_034698165.1. Classification (NCBI taxonomy): domain Eukaryota; kingdom Metazoa; phylum Arthropoda; class Arachnida; order Sarcoptiformes; family Punctoribatidae; genus Punctoribates; species Punctoribates punctum. The sequence goes on along the minus strand of JAQGBD010001972.1, from coordinate 9,162 downwards.
GCCCTTACCAAAGCGGCAAAACAACATGCCTTCCCTTCGTTGGCAGAGGAATCTCCTTCTCGTCGGGTCTTTCTATTGTTAAAGTAATTGAATGGCAATATGTGTGGCGTAACCATTATTTTTCATTTATTGTTACGTCAGATAAATAAATGGGATTCAAGTATTTCTATAGAATCTATGAAAAAATCAGAGCGAAGTCACTCCTCTCAGGCCAAAGATGGAGATCCGGCAATAAGTGAAGTCTCTATTTCCTAATTTCACTGAAAACTGTTTGTATTTTTCTCTTTCGAGTCAACCACCAAATGATGAGAAGTGCCTCAAAAAGAGTATTACTCTGAAAGCTTTGGAAACATCTCTCAAATGAATGAGTGCTGGGATTTAATCTCTATTTTTGGACTAAAACTGTTATAAGCGTTGAAAGTAGTGATCAAATAAAATAATAAATTGAGCGATGGATTCATTCCCTTCCCTTCTGTTGTTATTCTGATTTCTCGCCCAAAGTATTTTCCAAAACAAATAAATTTATAGAATTATTATTTTGTTATTTTGCCACTCATTCCTCCCTCAGCTCTCTCTCTCTCTCTCTCTCTCTCTCTCTCTCTCTCTCTCTCTCTCTCTCTCTCTCTCTCTCTCTCTCTCTCTCGGGTTATCCCTCGCCTCTAATTTCTATGATTTCTATGAATTTAACGCCAAATCTATAATTAGATAAATAGAAGTATAAACGAAATAATTTATGACAACACATGTTTGAAAATAAGAAGAAAATATACAACACTTGAAATCTCGACTGTTGTGAACTGTTTCACTCAAACTATTTATTCTGTGCATAGAGTTGTTTGTATTGAATGCAAATTCCGTTTTAATATATCAAATAAATTATAGTTTTTATATTATTTTTATTTGCGTATCGAAGGCACAGCTCTGAGCGATGGTTAAAACAAAACATTTAATCAGTTTTTCATATGAATGTTAGTCTTGAAAAACGGTTCTCCAGAAGAGAAATAACATTTGGAATGTCTTTCAAACAACAAAACGCTATTTTAAATATTCTTTCAGAGGAATAGTGGTTATTATCAGTGGGTTTGACTCTCACTCTCTCCACAAACCCCTCGAATTGTTTTTCTTCTTTCGTGTTCATCCAAATTAGTTACGATGGGATGACCAGGTTCTCAAACTTATTATATGTAATCAAACGTAATTAAAGTCTACTAAATTGACCTAGATCTACCATAAATCATGATTTCTTAGAGATTATTACTTCAATGTGAAACGAATTCTTTTTTTAAACCATTAGCCATACTAATTTTAATTCAAAGCATAGAGATCTTTGACCATGCTCACCGCAAAAAACAAAATTACATTTCGAGTGCAATATTATGTAAAGTTTGAGTCGAAATGTATGAAAAATTCAAATATTTCTCTCAGAATATCCCCTAAAATAACATTAAAATTAAAACGACTTTTTGTCAGATGAAAAATTTAATTACAATTTAGAGCTAACCCTAAATGACATTTATGTAAATACCTTGGCGTAATTTAAGTCAATTGTATGGCAATGAGGAGTAGGGGTTGTGTGGTTTGAACTCTGGATCTGTTGAGAAGAGATATTCGTCTCTATATATATGGTAATGAAAAGAATCAAAAAATCAAATGAGATTTATATTGAAATTTCCGTACAAACCATATAAACATTTTCAATGAATAATCAATAGATAAGAGACAGAGAAATGCAATGACTATTGAATACTATTGTGACAAACGATGGAAAATAAGTTGAAACTCATTACCGTTTTGTTCATTGATTTTTGCTTAACATTTGTATTGACGTTAAAAATAAATCTAATTTAATATTCAAAGCATAGAATGTCTCTGTTTTTCATGGCTTCCATTAAAAGTAATTTTGAGCCAAAATAATATTCATTTGGATAATATTCTCAGCATTTGATTTGATGTTTGATTTAATTAAACTATTAATTACGGCTTCAAATAGATTCCGAACCAATTTTTCTTATTCTCTTCGCCCGCAGTTCACCGAATAGTTTAAACAAAATTTTCTTATTTTGTTGAATCAAATTGAGTTCTGTTTTTAAAATTCCGTTGCATTCGGAGGTCTCTCCACTGTCTGTGTAGTAAGTAATTGGTATATACCAGGTATACCTGTATACAGTATACCTGCAAAACTGGTTCCTATAACCAAATTCGCTGAGCACTCCCTTATATGAACAGGGAGTGTGAACTATGAACTGAGCTGTGAAATTGCTGAGCCTCGACCAGTCTGAAGGACTTACAACAAAATAAATTGTCAAGCTCATTCAAGAAATCACTATCTATTAGAGCCCTTAGACTGGTAGGAGTCCCACAATTTGAGAGACGAAATATTTCAGTAAAACTTATATAATGTGCAGAAAAACTAATAATTATATTTCAATAGATTTTCCTCTCATAGTATTTATGAGTTAATAGCAGTTAAGGCAACCAACCAACCAACTAACCAAGGACACTACTCCTGGAATACCTGCTCAAAAGATTTTGAAAATACTGTTGACTTTGAAATACTCGAGTGTTGTCCAAACCTCCAAAGCTGTCAGAGTTTTCAATAAATCTTATATTATATTCAAAGTTATCCACGTACAATTTGTATTTATCAGAATTGTAAACAACTTGTTTGGTATCTTCTTTGTCATTCATAAAAACGTATCCGTCATTAGCCGACTCCCCCAACCTCTGAAATGTGGATCCTGTGGATCCCTAGTACTTAGCGCTCTTCTCATTCACATTAATGGACTTTTGAAAAGATGTTAGTTCTAGGAAATTGTTAGACCTCATAGTGAGAGTAAAGCATATTTTTCGGCCAACTTTTATGGCATTCAAAATAATTCACTATTTTTTTCACTGATATAAGTTTTCGTAAATTATTTCTACAAAAAGCGAAACAAAAATAAATTGTTTCCAAAGAAATACTGTTTTTGAAGCCAAAAGATTTGAATTATTGATTCGTTTAATCAATCACTTGAAAGATGACATTCAATCCAAAAAATTTTCAGAATATTTTTCCCTAAATTTTTTCAATGAATTCTCATTTTTGTAAACCCGATAACAAGAGGAAAAAGGTTTTCTTCAATTATTATTCTGAGCAAAATATTTGGGAACTCAATATCTGACGTCGAATTTGAAGCCCAAGAGTTCATTCATTCATATTTGAATTGAAAGCCATTAAAGAAGAGGAGGAATCTGTTCTATCACTCTCTTCTGTAACATCAAACCGGTCATCAACTGATCCGACACAAGCCATCGGTACTCCGGCTCTACAACTCTCTCTCTCAACTTCTCTCTGGCACTCTCTCCGACTCTTTAGCTCAAAACACATCTCACCATTCAATGAGTTATATAATATTGTTGTTGTTATGGTAACAGAGTTTTTAAAAAATTTATACCGAAATTCCCTTAAGACACAAATACTTGTGACCAAAACACACACTCACACTCACACACACACACACACACAGCACCAGTTTTGTCAGCCGAAGGGAAAGCCATTTAAGGAGAAGTTGTAAAATGTTAGAAAAGAGCAACATTTTTATGTATCCCTCGAAGAGAAAAAGTAAATGAATAGAAAACAAAATATTTCGACAAAATTGTGTTCAGTTGTCAAAAGTCTAGGTTTTCAGTCAAAGAGATGTTTTAGACAAAGAATGAGAGAAAATGTTTATTTTCCCATTGATTTGTATGTTTGGATGTCCAACAAAATCACTTTTATTGCATTGATTTTCAATTTTTATTTCTGTCACTTATTTTCATAGTTTTATATTTCCGCGAATTTGATGGCAAAAAATATAAGACTGAGTGCTATTTGTGTGCGTTATGGTGTGCGCTATGTGTGGCTCTATGTGGCAGTTAACGGCCAAAAACGGCTAAAATGCTACTAATGTTTAGTTTGAGTCACATTTGCTGACGACAGGCACACCATTCACTCGATTCTCACTCATTGGAGTTGTTATACATTCTCTCCATGTCCTGTGCCCTGTGTTTTCTCTCTGCGAGGGATAGCGTGTGTCCTTTTGTTCTTCTGCCTGCACGGCATGTGTCCCCCCAATGGGAAGACCCTATGATTGCTGGCACTAAGGCCTCGACATCACTGGCATTGAACGAACTGATGATGTGTTTTATCTTTCGTCTGATTCCCTCAATTTGATCGACTGATCTCTATGTCTATTCTCTCACCAGAGCTGCAGATATAGTCATTTCCTTTTGAATCAATGATTTGTGTTGTTCTGGCCATCAATTGCCAGATAAAGTCGTTTCCAATAAACACCAAATTAATTGGCAAAGTATCCATCAAATCAATTGATGTGTTGTTTGAGGCTCTGATAGAATCAAATTTATTGAGAATTTCAATGATTTTAGCGATTAATTAAAATTGATTGATATCTGAGAGTTTGAACCGAGAGTCTGAAAATTATACTCCAATTATAACCGAAAGTCATTAGAGTTTGCACTTCAAAGCTGAGCACATTTCCCAAAAGCACTGCTCCTTTTATTACAACTAATTTTCAGTAACACAAATGAGAAACTGAAGGTTGAAATACTGGTCCAAAAGTTTCTCCGATGGAAAAAAGTTTCTTCAAAAACTACTATCCCTTATGCCTTCCTTTCGTATGTTCTTCAAAGGTAATGAAAAATAGTGTGGAATAAGTAAAGAGAAGAGAAAAAGGTTTTTCTTCTTTTCTGTAAATATAAAACATTGAACTTTCACTTCGGTCTTGAATCTCATGAATTCGTTTTACAGTTGAGCACAAAAAGCGTGAAAAAGTGAACTGAATTTTATCCACGACTTCGCTCCGGACTATAACTCCCTTTGAATGCAATTCTTATATCTATTTCTATCAAATGCCTAAAACCCATAAAACATATTTCAAATTGTGTTTAATAGACTCCGAGGAACTCTTTAGTAATATATTCGAGTCATTTACTTAAATATTTCTTCAATTATCTTATTTTTTGTGAAATTGGTTTTTAAGGTAATTTCTATTTTCATTTCAAACTAAACGATGTTTTCACTCGATGTGAACGAAACTCATAAAAATATCGGCTCTTAGGCTAAACACAGAGAAGAGACAGTTCTTGTGATATATATTTTGTAATATATTTAACAATAGGACTCATCTTTTTCACATACTTTGAGAAAGAAGTGCTTTTACTATCATTTTTTGCTCTAACGTTGAACTCAGGAATAAACTTAAAATAAATTTGAAAATTACAGTTTGTTTTGCTTTTTTATACATACAATTTAACCAAGGAGATAGAAAGAGACGGAGAGGAGAAAAAGTTGCCTCAAAAGATGTATTTTAGCCGATGTTAGCCCTCTTTTAAAGTGCATTAACATTACATAACATTATAAATAATACATTCTTTTGAATAAAGTTTTGCTTCAAATTTAAATAGTCCTCAAAAAAAAGTAGAGAACAATAGAGGAAATGCTTTCACTACTCCTCAAGTGAGTGAACAGAATAACAGTGACATTAATTTATACAAAATTTTTGTGAATAACAAAAAGAATACATTTTTTGTTTGAAATCTAATACTTAAATGTTTTCATTTAAATGTGTTTTATTTATTTAGTTTTTTTTTGTAGCATGTACATTTTTCCCAATTTATCGCAAATATTCTGATGAAAAGGATTTAAAGTAATTTTATTCAAATTTTTTTCTACTCTTCTTCACAACAGTAACACACTCTTTGAAAAAATTTTATCTTCAAATACATGACATGATATCAACAAAAAACCGGCTCTGCTTTGAGCCGAAGAGAGAGAGAGAGAGAGAGAGAGAGAGAGAGAGAGAGAGAGAATGCCATTCACACCAAACATAAGAGTTTAAACAGGTTTTCGGTTGAGATGTTGATGGCTTTACTGGTCTTTTATTTGAATATACGGTTTGAGCTGAAGAACACACCTTTGGGTCAATCGGCTCCGAAATCTCGATTTGCAGAAAAAGGAATCTTTTATTTCTGTTTTGGTTATAAATCGCAGATCTCTTCTGCCCTCAGTTTTAGACAATTTCCTTGAAAAATAAATAATTTACGAAATATTTTTTGATAAGACTTTATGAGGAGTTATAAAAGAGTTTTTCACAGCAATTAAATGTTGTTTCGAGTCATTAAAGGTCTTTCGGACCACTTTAGTGTCAAATAAGTCTAATTGCACAGACCTTAGAGCCTGTGTGAGCCCTTCAGAGTGCCTACAAAACTGTGATGAATGTTAGACCACAACAAAACATCTTTTCAGTCGATAATAATCTCATTCTTCAGGTCTTTCTCTTCTAAAATAGTTTTTATTTTGAATTTTCTCTTCTCATAGCTATTCATCATTTTTTATCTCACTTTGAATATGATCTGAAAGCAAAAAAAGATTATCTTTTAATGAATTCTAACATAAATTCATTATATGATAAATAAATTATTTATTTACACTTTGATTAATTGCAAAATTAATTGTATTTCACAGTATTTTTGAAATCATTTTCAAATCATATAAAAAATCGGCGAAAAGATTGATTGAAAATTTGAAAATTTATTTTAAGACTAAATTCTCTTTTGGACCCAAATATGTATAAAAAAAATATTTATTAGAAAAATGTGTTAATACATAATAAAGAGGCGTATGTCGTGACAGAGGCTATTGTCGAAAATTAGCTTAAAATGTATATAAAACATATAAATCGAGATTATATTTGACTAAAGAATTATAAGAGTTTTGGCGAAAGTGAACCCAAAGTATTTGGACTTTACTTTTTGTACAAATAATGTAATAAAAGTGTGTTTTTAAGAAATTTTTCGTTTTCTGTGTACACAAACTCTTATGTTATATATGAAGACAAGTATTGGCTATAAATTGTTGAGAAGTGTCAGATTCAGTGCCACAAAAAAGCCATTAGATTTCACAAGAATTCCGATGGTTTAGCACAAGATATACCACAATAAGAGTTGACTTCAAAGCCTATCTGAGACTATCTCTCATTTTCTTCTCTGAATTTTCGCTGATTTTAAGTTTGAGTCTCACGAAAACCTCTGTCTGTTCTCACACTCGACTCAAATGATTTCAAATTTATTATTATCCGAATTATCGGGAATGGACTTCGGCCCGATTTTTTCTCAAAAAAGTGCTAGTTTATCAGCAATCCAATAATATAATGTTATCCATTGATCCCATGTCTCAGCCATAGAAGTAGTTTTGCAACAATTTAATTATTATGAGATTTTTTTTGTCTTCAAATTTCAATTAAAAGGAGATTAAACTCTTTAGTAAATCATTTCTGTAATACAGAGTATTAAAGACTATTTTGATTGCCGTTAAAGTATTAAAGCAAAATATTTCCCTAATTAGAGATTATCTGTAAATAATGAGTGAATTTGTTGTTCAAAATTTAATGAAGGCTTTCCTTTTGGGTTGGCTTCAAGAGTACACTCCTATGCAGAGCGACAAAGAAGTTATTATCGATTCTTGTAATTCATTTTGCATACACTTCAGGCGAATATTATTTTCCGTTACATTCATTATTCAAACAAATCTGTCTGTTATTGAAATGATCACGACTTGAGAGCCACTGATACCACACAGAGAGAGCCATCCCTTGCATATAGCGAGTGAATGGCGTGAAATGTCTGTCTTGTCTGTCACTTAACCTGAAATCCATTGTATGATAGATACCGAAGAGCGCTAACCTTTCATCTAATTCACGGAAGTTTTGCACAGAATTTGTTTCATCAAAAAAAAAAACGAAAATTAATGCAACGATTGTACAAAATTGTATAAAAACATGTCTACAGAGACGGTGCCATTCAATGGTTTACTTCTCTTTACATATAATGAAAGGCAACGAAAAGTAAACTTTTCATTCAAATAGTTTTGAGGATTTCTTAAAACTATTCATTACTTCACTTCATTCAAGGCTTCTCCCAATTCTGTTCATTAATTGTCTTCAAATTTGAAGCCAAGTCTTTATTCTGAGCACATTATTAGCTCCGTCTAAACATTCCGTCTGTTTGTATATTAAAGTTGATATTTATTTTTATTTGATATACAATTTTTCTAATGGTTTCCTTCAAAGTCTTTATTCTGTGCAGTCTTTCAGTGCTAACCATTAAGTGTTTCCTTTAACTCAATTTAATATAAGTTTGATTTGAAGAAAATTTTTTATTTGAGAACTAAATTATAAGTTATATAAAAAATAAAGTTTTAATCCAATAACAGAACATTAGTTGAAGAATAAGTTAAAAACAAATTCGGTTTTCGTTTGAAAAATGTCTGCGATTTTGTTTGAAAATCATTAGAAAAACTACTAAACGAACGAAAAATATTTTTGTTCTTCGCTTTTGGTTTATTTGTTGAGTTTTTAAGTCAAATAAAAATAGTTGAGACGAGTAATGAACTAAAAGAATCACAATTATATGGTTTGCCTTCTTATGGCTCTTAAGACGATATCTCCCAAGAAATTCAAATTAATTGCAATGTTTTTCAGTACAATATTGACATTAAGAAGATATACACTCCACTGGATTGTCGTCTCCCGTCTCTCCAGTTTTACTTTAAGCTCTTTTCGGTAGAAAATTAATTTTTTTCTCTCGATTTTATTCCTATTCTGGGCTTCTCTTATGATTCAATTGAGCAGTACTTCTGGCGAAAAGCCCTCCAAAGCTTCGAAAATAATGGATAAAAGTTTTGTTTGCCGTCAAAAATATATTCAATAATAATATTATGCAAAGTAATAGAAAAACTTTTGCCTTATCTCTACTTATGTTTTACTTTTAATATAACAATTCATTAGAGAGTAGTTTCTTCGGATTTAATATTATGCAACTATTCATTAAAATAGACTTTTCATAAATTATTAGAAAAATGTTCACCACTTTTCAAAGAATTATATTTTTGTTTTTCTTGTTTTAAATTCAATTTTTGATTTTATCTATGGATAAGTATTTTATAAAATTATTTTTAGTCTAAAAAACAATTATTTTCATCAATTAGTTGAAGAGAAAAATTGATGCAATACTCAGAATAATGGGGAGCCATAAGTGAAAGGGACTTAAAATACAGTACTCGACGCTTATAGTTAAGCATCGGTTTAGTTAAATTGCGGATATAGTTAACTAAAATGAAAATTCATT
>JAQGBD010001971.1:0-12175 GCA_034698165.1 Punctoribates punctum | reverse complement strand
ATTATACTTTACTAATAGAGTTTGACATATTTAATGTCATTTTGCTAGACTATTTTCAGGCTATTTGAGCAAGACTGCTTGAGACATACAACATAAGTGTTCAAGGTATATCAATATCACCACAACGTTTGTAAATCAATATTATTCATATTTTGCCACTTTTAGGACAAAACATGTCTACAAAATCTAATACTTTTTTATTAAATATTTCTGCAACACATAACGCATTAAAAAGAAATAGCTTGCTCATTTCAGAGTTAGACAAACAAAATACCTAAAATTGTAAACCTTTGAGCTTTATCTTGATTAAATTCTATTATTCTCAAGTGAACTATCAAAATATTAAAGTTTATCTGTTGAACGAATTGATTGCTTTCAGTATTGAGTGAATATTTGTTATCCTTTTTCGCCTGATTTATATCAAAATAAAATTGAAACGACTTTCAAACAAATCTTGTTTACAACTCAACGAAAATTATTTATTGAAAAATTGCAGTCAAAATATCGATACAAGAATACAAGTATAAACATGTATTTGATTTAAGGCCAAATGAAATATTGTTTGGATGTAGTATTTACTTACTTTTAATTCAAATTCAATTTTATTTTTCAATTAAACGATAAAAATATTTTTCATTTCAGTGATTTATACAAAAAAAACTTGGAATTAAATATTTGATCAAGATATTTGTTAACCTTAGTTGAATTATTCCTCTCAAATCTATTTTTACCCTTTCAAAAATTAAAAATCAAATCATTGTATTCGGAATAAAAATCAGACAACTTTTGCAATTAAATAATTCACATCATATTAAACGTCAACAGTAATGGCCAGGACTCCAACTTTTCGCCAAACTACATGTACCTGCTCATTGGTAAATAATAACTGAGTCTGCCTGGTTATTAGTAGCATTCTAATTTTTTTGAAACTTGGAATTATGTTTTATTCATTAAAATTAAAAAGGATCTTGAATATTAAAGCTCTGCTTTCATTCCATGAAATCAATAATTGAGTTCAAAAAGATTTTAATGAATACAAATGTACACAAGTTTTGAATTTTCCAGAGAAATGCGTTTCTCATTTTAGTCTAAAATTACAGCTAAAATTAGCTTGCTCTGCCATTTCATTTTATTTAAAGCACAACCTTTTAGAACAGAAAGTGTTCAACACAAAATTGAATAACTATTTCAATCATGGATATGCAAGGTGAACAAACAGGTGAACAAACAGGTGAACAAACAGGTGAACAAACAGGTGAACAAACAGGTGAACAAACAGGTTTGACAATTGAGAAGTTCGGCCTAAGCTCTAAATTTTAACATTAGAGGTGTAGAAAAATTGACCCCTCCCTAGACACCCTCCCCAGACACCGTCCCTAGACAAAAGTCAATGGATGGCCGGCTGGCAGTCACGCCATACATATTCCTGGGTTTAAGAATACATTTGAAAGAAATTTATTCCAATAAAAATTGAAAGAAAACAAAAAATGTTTTTTTAAAAAAATAAACTATAAGTGAAAACAAAGATTCGATAAAATAAAAGATAAAAATTGAATTCAATTTTAAAGAATAGAAACAGAAACAGAACTTTCGCTTTCAGTTCAATAATTTTTGTATTCAATTTACAGATTAAAGTGAGTCTCAAGTCTCAAGTTTTTCAACAAAAGCTTTAACAAGATTTACCAATTGATGAGAGAAGAGGCCAAATATCCCCTTTTAAAAATATCATTGAAAATCGTGAGAACAATAGGAATTTTGAATCTTTCAATTTTAGTCTAAGGTTTAGGAATATTGGTATAAATACTACTGGTATATACATATACTCATATATATATATAAGTATTTATAAGATATACCCTAAAATAGCGTAAATATCGCTTTTGGGAAAATTGTTTTCAAAGGTTAGGATTTATTGGTTCAATGATTTTCTCAAATAATTCAAATACTCTACAAAAGTGTGAAATTGTGTCAAATCTGATGGTTATCATCTGATGACATTCTCAATTGCTCAATTACACATTGTACCTTGCTCAATCTTGCCAATTATTCAATTGAAAGTTAGATTACTATTTTGGTTCTCTTCACCAAAAAATGATCCTTGGGCAATAAAACTACTGAATTACCATTCCATACATCAATTATTTTCATCTAATAATCTGGAGAATAAAAGAATAATCTTGGTATAACTTGATTTGTATGACATATTTGCTCAAAAATAAGCAACCAATTGCTCATTATCTACAACTTTAATCTTGTTTAATTGTGAGTCCAACGAATTTACTTAAATAAATAGATGAAAAAAATCATTTTCCTTAAGAAAAACAATTTTTGCTTCAATTTTAATGAATGAATTTTAAAACAAAAATCTTTGAATTAAGTCTTTATGTTCTGATTCTGAAGAAAATATTTTATTAATGAATGATAAGGAAAAAATTAATTTTCTAAATAACCTAATCTCAATTTAATAAGCTCTGTAGACAATCCAATGGCTGTTTGATCATGCTTGATTTAGTTATAAATAAACTCTTTTGCAAACACTCAGATCTCAATAATTTAATATTCAGTTCTCTTCTTCTATTCGTTTGTCTCTTGTGTTGTATTTTATTGATTATACAATTTATAAGAAGCATGACTTAAGCCAATTCCATTGTTGACAATACCTAAGCCCGAGGAAAGAGACACAGAATGATGTTTATGAAAAAAAGAGTAACTCTTATATATTCTGTATATTGTGAGCAACTGTTGTAATCTGGAACTAATAGAAGCCATCAGTTGAAAGCATTTTGAGTTAAGCCCTCCATCGGTGTTCACTCTGTTGGAGACAATCATTTCTAAATTAATGTCAATTAAAAAGTTAATAAAAAACATTTTTATTTTCACAACTCTTATATGAAATGTAATTAAAGCCAAATGACAGACAAAACTGTAATAAGAGATAAACCATTTTTTTCTAAAGAGAAGTCGAATTCCTCTCTTTATTAGAGAAACATTTGGCTGAATGTCTGTAATCAGTCTCTGGATTCCTAAAGAGTATGTAATGAGCTGTTCGTGACTAACCCTAATTTTTTCCAAATAGTATCCCATTTACTCTTAGACTACCATCAATTCCATGCTAACCTTGCTAACTCTGAATAATAAATTAATCGATAATTGATTGTTCCTTTATTGGCTATGAACATGAAAATATGAAAGGTAAATTAACTATATTTGTTTAAATGTTATTCATGATTATTATTCTGTATAAATATTATTGTGTCTGGGCAAATGTCTGCTCCAATATTTTCATAGTTTATAAAAATAGATTTTCGAAACAATTCCATGGAAAACAAGTTTACCCTGCTTAACATCTTGAAAACAGAGACTCAGCATAATTGACATTTTATGCTAATTAAAAAATATCTAGTAACAAACAAAAATAGCGGAGGGGCACCAAAAAAGTCATTTTCTTGATTTTAGTGACTCTTTTGAAGGGGTCTATAATTTCATGAATCATTATATAACCAATTTGTAATATTAAACCTAGCAAAAAACTAAGAGTGGTAATAAAAGTTTGCAAATTTGCTAGTTGCTTTCAAATATTGAGACCTCTTGTTTAGTTTAAAATCAATATTTAGTGAAAAACTTGAGAAATAGATTAATTAGTTTTTAGTGAGAAATAGATTTTTCATAAATTGGAAGATAATTTTGAGAAACACCATGCAAGGTGCATGATTCAACCCCTGCCCTTCCATTTGAATAATATAATAAAATAATAAAAATCATTATTAATATATTCCGAATAATAAGCATCTGGTATCTAAAAAATAGTTTCGCTAGTTTAGATTCATTATTTACAAGATCAATTATTCAGATGGAAGCTCATGGGTTGCATCATGTTTGTTTTGGTGGCCTCTCATATAAATCTAACCTTTGATATTCGAACAAAGAGAAGTAGTGAACAGGTTTTGAATTATGTGAAAGCATTTTCCAAATCAAATCAGTTGTAGTCGTGAGCAGAGGAAAGACATGTTTTGCATATCAGATGTTCTTTACTTCCGACGAATCATTCAAACCGATGGAAGTATTAGTTTTATGTCTGAATATTATTATTTGATTTAAAGAAAAAATGTTTGCACAGAATTCAATCAGAATGAGATGTTCTAGCTGAATTTTGTAAACAAATTGAATTTTAGATAGACTTAACAACTTCTGTCACAATTTTCATTTCATTTGAGGGTTTAATGTCTATGGAACCAGGCATCCAGAAGGACCAAGACACTAATTGCCGACCCCGCGGTCATTAGTAGAGTGACTCACTCATTTTGAGCTCGACCTGGACATTCTCTAGAATTCACCCAAAATGCTCTGGAAAAAAATAATTTTCTAAAATTCATAAAAAATCATAGTTTTCTTTGGTTTTCAGAGAATTCATTGGATTTTAATGGGTTTTAGTATAAATTTGAATCAACTAAACGTAATTTGAAAATTAATTTGAATTAAGTTTTAACCTTCAATAGTCTCTTTTGGTGTCAATTTTCAACTTTTGTATTGTTTTTGTGTCATTTTATGCTTTATATTCGCGTTTCATATATTCTATTTGAGTGAAATAATTAATTTCAGACTTCTCGAACATTCACAACAAATAAGTACTTTTTTGACAAGCTTTAAGCTACTTTAAGCCAGCCAGTTTAATCTTGCTAAAATTCTTTGATATCATCAATGATAATTTATCATCTTGTTAAAAATAAATTGTGTGTATTATTGCATAACACAGACGAATGGATTTATTGCATAAATGTATGAAATGCTTAAACAAATCAAACAAATCTTGCAAAATAGGAATACGGGTACCTTTGAAAACAGAATAATGGAATCACTGAACAGAATCTAATTCTCTATTCTGAGTGTTTTTTTCCAATAACAAAACATATGATTCTTTTTCAGTGTTTACATTATTTTCATTTTCCACTGAATAAGTTATTCGTGGAGTTATTTACTAATCTATTTTGGAAATTGATCCTGTTTACTTTTATGTCTGACAACTACATAAAAGGTTTGTTTGAAAATAAAAAACAAAATCTATTGTGATTTTTAATCGTTTTGTTTGATTGGAAGTCAGATAAGTATATAAATAAATAAAATAGTCTTAATTTCTAATTTAAGCTCAAAATTTCATTATTCATTAAATTAAAAAAAATAAGAGAAAACCTTTTTTCCTTAATTTGAAGTCTAGTTTTACAACAAAAAATGTGATCCGATTTCCACTTCATTACTGATTTATGTTTTCTCATCAGTCGCTGACATTCAATAAGAGTTCAGAGAAACGAACGGAAGAAAAGAAAAGTTATTTTCATTGAAATGAAAAGTTTCTTAAGAAATCTCACGTCAAATGTCAACATTAGATAAGAGAAGTTGAACTAAAATAAATTGAGTTCGAGTACATTTACTTGGCTTATATAGGCTACAGTCTTTTTAGCAAACTAGAAGACCAAGAGCACATCTAACAAATGAATTCAGAATTCATTCAAAACTTACAAACAAAAGAAAACTTTTAATACAATACATAAAAAGTTTGTTTTAATCGCGGCCTCCAGTGTGTGATCCATCCGTTTCTCACTTATAGATTGAATTCATTTACTCATTTGATATGCAAAAGTGAAAAACAAAATAGACTTAAAGGAAATTTGTTTTTAAATGAATTTCTTCTGAATTATATTTCGGGAAAATATTAAACAAACGCTGTTTTCAGATCATTATTGAGGTTCACTTGTTTTCAGGGCTTTTAGATAATAGCTATCGATTTAATACCAAAATCCGTTTTCGATTTAATGAATAAAAATCTATGACTCATAAATTGTTTCTAAGTTTGATAATTAAAATAGCTTGCTCAAATGGTCAGAAGATAAATAGGATTTTGAATACATAGAACAAGTTATTAATGTAATTAAAATCTTATGAATTTAATCGCTTAAAAGTAATGTACCGTAAATAACATTTTAAAAAAGATGAGGTATAATGTGTCCTTGCTGATCCTGTTGAGCAAATATAGAATACAAGGAATTAAATAATTATTTTAAATGAAAGTATGGTTTTGTTATACTATAAGATAATTCAATTTATTTGATTTAATGTTAGATTTAATTTAAAGTGAGTCACAAAACATAAATATATATATTTTGAACGAAAAACTGATTAATTTTTAAAACTAAGTTTTGAGTCAAAACCTTTGACTCGAGAGTTACCGAAAATATTCGTTAGAATTGTTTATCAAAATTCTGTCTATTTTTATGAATTGAAACAAAAATATTAAATTCCTTTTAAAATTGATTCCGAGATGAAAGGGATGTCACCGAAACTGATTTATTCTTTTCATAAATACAATAATGACTTCAATCAAATAAATTTTACAACTTTTCTAATCTATTCATTATATTCGTAATTCAATGCGATTTTTATTCAATTTTATTCTTTTCGCTGAACAGGATTTCGATGGCTGTGTGGCAACAATTGCTGGGATAAACACCTCTCAGAATTTGAAATATCATTTTTGATATTTGAATCGTCTTTCGTGATATCTAAAAGTCAAATATATTTCAATAATATTTATCTAAATATAAATTCAATAACCGGGACAACAGCGACTTGGAAACAAACAGAATCAATTTTAATATAAGTTTTATCAAGGTATTTTGATGAACAAATAGCAAGTTAAACAAGAATATTGTTGAAATAAACTGATTTTTAACGAAAATATCAATTATTCAGATAATTATTTGTCTAATTATCACATAAATGAGTTTAATTATCGAATTCATTGCTGATTACAATAATTGGTTGTCTCAAACTCAGCACAATTTCCATTAATATAACAAAATCATTGAAATTCATTTGATGTTAAATTCGGAAATAAAAGATTTTCGTCGAAAAAATTGTTTATTCATTGAGAGAATATAGAGAAATAATGAACTTCATTAAATGGACTTGCTCAATACAGCTCAACACAACCATAGCTACAGATATTCCTAGAATTCCTGATCTGTTCGTTAAATTCATGGATAAGTTATTGAATGCAATTTTATTTTTGTCTATTCTTTTCAGAAATTGAATCCCACGTCAATTGATTGGAGACAGGATTACCTCAATTTCTAGACATCGATAAGTTTTGTGACTACTTTCGACTACTCGTCTGGTGTTTCAAATTGGTTTCTAAATCACACTAACTGTAATCCTCTAAGTTTCTTCTAGTTCAAATATCATCCTTGAATTCCACTTATTTTTTCTCATTTTTCAAATGCAAGTTTCAATTGACTGATATTTCAAACTAATGCCACCAAATGGCAGATGAATTGCAGACAAATTAATTTTCAAATTAGTTGTCCCTGGGTGAAATACCATTTCAAGTTGAACAGCTTGACAATCCATTGCTTAAATCTCCCCTGATGTTTCTAATAATCCATAGAGTTTTCCGAAACAAGATCCAATTAATTATCTCTAAAAGGAGTATGATCAAGGATGAATAAGGGAGCCCAAGGATTTGCCTCCGATTCCAGACCCAAACCTTTATAGTGATTACTAATGATTAGCTACTTCTTACTAGTTAGTTCGAAGGACTACTACCAGACCCAATCCTTGTTAGAGCTCTTCTCGCCTTAGAGGTCCTGGTGTTGGCCATCCCCGATTTCATTCATTAAATAATTATTCGTAGAATTCTGTATAAACTCCTTTTACTCTGTACTCCTCCAGAGCTGAGTGTTTGGGGCTATTAAAAGAATATTTCATTAAATTGATATTTTTTTCCATTAAACTGAGTTTTATTCATTATCTCATGAACTCAACTGAATTCAGTGAATCTTTTTTCTCAGTTAATGTTTTTCTTTCATATGAGACGAGAGTTCAATAAATATAGAAAAACATATTTATGTTATTCGGTACAAAATATTCGTCCAAATAATTGAATCATCGAGTCATTGAATGATTGAATCATTGATTCATTGAATCATGCTCATATATGCTCAAAGGGTTTTTCGGTTCTTCTATGAGTCAAAGAGTCTTTGACTCATAGACTTTAATAATTTGTTTTCTGAAATAAATAGATGTATATATCGGTACTCAAATTCATGGTATACTATGATGAATTGTATATGAACAAGGTTATACTTGTTATATGGCAAATGTATGACACTTGAGTTTCCTCTTTCGAGCGTAAGTTATCATGATGAATAGCTCGCTGGTGAAGCTTACTTGCCTTTCCATCAACGCTGAATTGCACAAATAGGGCAACCAATTCATAAGAGGTAAACTATTGACTTTTGACCTTGCAAATTATTATTAATGTTTAGTTTTTTTTTCATCAAAAGACATGAGTTTTTGCCGGATTTGTTGGGAGAGTGAACCCAATGAGCAGATGTTTGATAGATTCCGGACTTAACTCTCGTCGAGTCGTTCGAAGCGTTTCTTTGAATTAAGTCTTTCATCGATCAGAAGATCGCCATTCAGTGCAACTCTTATTGACTTCGAGTTAATCTCCGAAGTAATTCATTACTTTATGTAATAAATATAAATTACAATACAATTCAGTTAAATATTTCCATTTTGTTTATTACTCTTTAGATTTGCCGTTGATTTTCACAGTCAAAGAAGAATAGGACTGAATAAAAGGACACACAAATGGCAAAAACAAAATCGAGGAAAAAGGAGAAAGTAATGTCTGATCCCAAAGAGTCGGAAGAAAGACAACAAACGGAACATAAGAAGGAAAGTATTGAAACACAACAACAAAACTGCGGTTCAGAAGAGATCAGCTCTAAGAGGAAGAAATTGAAAAAAGAAATTAAATCAACGGAAGACCCGATTGATAGTGAAGTGAACAGAGAAAAGGACACGAATTATGAAGAAACTGAAGATAAGGACCAGGATGTCAATGAAGTGGAAAATCAAAAGACAAAGAAATCAAAGATAAAGAAATCAAAAGAAAAGAAAATCAAAAACCAAAAGACTGAAGAAAATGGTTCTGAAGATAAAGGGATTAAAGAATTCAATTTTGGCCAAAGTTTAAGAGCAAATATCGCCGCTATTAGTGGACAGAAAGGGCTGAGTCTAAAGCGAAAGACAGACAACTCGACCGAAACAGTCATTGATATGACAGCTGAAGAGTGGATGGCTTTCAAACAAGTGATGCCACAAATTGATGACATCATCAATAATAATGATAACTGAAAGACATTTCTAATTAATTTTTTCACTTTATTTAATTGAGTTGTAAATCAATATTAACTGAAATAAATTATATTTATTTGAATTTTATTTGATTTTACATAAATCTTAGGGTAAAACATTAGTTGGAAAAATTGAGAAAGGTTAGTTTTTAGTTCAAAAGATTAGTTCAATTGAGAAAACATTGGAAAAGTTGGTGAATAACGACGAATATGTTTTTCATAGTTTTAGACTTTATATTATTTATACGAATAATAGACAATTAATATAAATAGAAACTTAAACAAAGAGACGAACTAGCTCAGTTCGTTAATCGGAAAATAATTTCATTTCTATGTTTAATTGGGTTTCGACTTAGAACTAAATGACGACAATTCTTCGAATTCTTTAATAATAAACTAATCTTTGATGAGATCCTTATAAATTGGTTTTTATTTATCACCAAGGAGATGTCCAGAAGTTCAAATTACTTTATCGTTGACATTGATTTAATTAGTTTCTGTCATTTATCTCACTTTCGATCAAGTTCATTTTTGAGACAATTCCACGGATCGCAAACTATTGGACGATTTGGACAAAAAAAATGTTCACATATTTTCATCACTTAAACCGTGACTTTGAAAGGAGAAAATTCCGACGAAAACTCATTTTATGTAATTTTGGGCAAAAATAGAGCCAAACATTCAATAAATTTCAACTGAAGCGACATTTTCCCCATTTTTCTGTTCTCTCTCTTTCTTACAAAAACATTTATTTGATTCACTGCGAGAACTGAAACTAATATTACCAAGAATTGAAATATGTTTGGATATGAGGCTTAACTCACATTGAGAGCCAAGATCCTACAACTCGGGCTCTTCCAAATAGACAACAATAAGAATTTGTCGCACAAATCAGAAATACTTTTCAGAATTCTCCAAGGGAATATTACACGCCAAAAGGGCTCCTGGAAAAATTAACAACCAATTAACAAGAATAATTAACGATGAGATTTCAGTTGGAATTGATATTCTATTAACACCTTTAGAGGCCTCCCTTTAGATGTTTTAAGTAGTTTTACTCTTATAACAAAAATACTCGAAAAGGCCATTATTTTTCCAGTTAAGCCTTTTTGATAAAATTGGGTAAATTGAATGATCTATCAACAAAACAGGCATTTAATGCCAAAATTTTTAAGAAAAGTCATTTCATCGTTTTTTCTATATAATAATTTTCAGCCTTTAGGATCAATACCTGTTTTGAATGAGCCCCGGGTGTAAACCAAACCAAAATTGAATTTAAAAAAATGTTATCAAATCTCTAATGAGAAGAGAATTATTGTTCCTCTCCTTTAATTATGGCTGAAATACGACTCATTTTATTAATAATAAAAAGCAATTTCAAAGTTCAATAAATCTTAATTAGAGAAAATCAATAAGCCAGGTAATACAGGCTTCTCATTATATCTAATTATGCTTGATTATTAATATTTTACATATATTTAATTAAAGTACTATAACTTTAATTATTCTATACTCTATTTATTGATATGAACATTGTTCACCTTGTTACAAACTCTTCAGTTTATTAGTATATGAATTGTATGAATAATAGATTTTAGATAATTATCGGTTAATTGGAGACTCGCTTTTGATTCTCAGAATTGAGTCACAAAAACGGCTAATGATTGACATCTCAGTCCTCATAGACTTGTTTGAGGTTATGTTTGATAGGATCTTCTTTTATTACATAAAGTATCTTGCTCAATAATATATTACATATCAAAATCCAAAGTAATAATTTTCACATCAGTTCACATAAACATCTTATACGTATTCAGTTAGGGTAAGCATGCAAGTTTCACTGAACAGCCAAAATTGCTTTAATTTGAGTGGACTTTATTGAGCCGGAGTAGATTTTGTGATTGTGTCATGCTACTTTCAATCATTAAATTCGATCAAACTTTGAACATAATTACATATTCTTTGATTAAATCAATTTCTTGTTGTTTACATATAGAGAATGTTTTTATATCAAAAATTTTGATTAAAAACTCAATAAATAGGAACTAGATGAATTTATGATAATGTTTGGAATTTTAAGTTACCCTATTCAAAAAGATCACATCTGGGAACTGCTGGTATACTTATTTAAATTGATAACATGGTTGGTTAAGAGTACGGATAAGAGATATTAAAATAAAGGTCTTCCAGTTTAAACAGTCTTAAAACCGGTGGTAAACAAAATGTAAGTTCGTTGAAATCTATATAATTTTATAATCAAGATAATTGATTTACTTAACCTTTTCTAGATTTGATGCACTGGTATTCACTCTTTTACAAAAACTCAGGAAATATGTGATGAGAGGAATAAATTCATTTCAATGGATACTTTCAGTCGGATATCTGTTTATTGATTCGCTTTTCGATTGAAATTCTCTGAAACTTGGATTTAAGTAAACCTTAGGTATGGAAAATGTGTTCATATTTTTAGTTTAAATCCGTTTCTGAAACTCTTTTTATGTGACGAACAAAGCGTTTATTTTCAATCATTGAAAAGGCTTTTCAATCAAATCATATTCAGTAGACTTTGGGATCAATGTTGCGAACGGCTCTCATCTCAAGTTATACTTTGGACATACCTCTAAAACACATGAAAACCAGATGCCCTCAACAGAACTCTCTGTCAGAGGGGTCTATACCAGGCTTCGCCAAAGGGGAGTATAGCCAGGAATACCCCCTGAGCACCGAAAATTTTGCATTTTAGGTGCAAGTTATACCCTCCGCTATACCTTCCTGAAATTATTCCGATTTTTCCCTTAATACCCTTCCTGAGCCGAATAGGTTGGCGATGTCTGGTCTATACCATTGTCAATCATATTGAAGTCGAAATAAGTGATTTTACCACCTAGTTGCATTTAACATTACATCAGACATGAGCAAGGTCCTCGCCGACAGGGGGGATAGGGGGGTGGTTTTTCACAAAATTTTGGCCAAAATCCTAG
>JAQGBD010001970.1:0-12176 GCA_034698165.1 Punctoribates punctum | reverse complement strand
TGCGCCAGTGTCGGCCCCCTTTCCCCCTTTGGCTTATTTTTGTTGTAATAAATGTTAAAACAGTTAAGTATTTAATTCAATACTTCGGACTACAAAACATGATTTCACTAAAAACGTATGACTTTTTAATATTAATTCAATTTTGTTTTATTTTTAATATTTTCACTCAGATTGATGACCAGTTTATCTGATATGGGGTTACACTGAAAGGTTCCCTCCAATCAGAAATCCAATTAAATGGGCGAAATCGCTGAAAAATTCAATGGTCAATTGGATCGCTATATCAGCCATGTTTTTGCCAGGTTAATTTACGTAGAAAATAGCATACGATTTAATTGGATCCTAATTGGACGTTTAATTGGATCGTTAATTGGAGGACACTTTTCAGTGTATGTCGTTCACTCAGACCAAAGCTCGGGAAGACTCAAATTCAAGGATCAAATCCTAAACTTAAATATTTGAAAATAATTGAACAAAACTATGATTTAAACCAATTTTTTATTTGATTTCAATGAAAACATTAATTTATATAAAAATATTGTTTACGAGACGTAATGATAGCAACCGATTACCAGATAATTACAAAACTAAGTCATCGATGGATTAGTGGACGGATTTGTTTAACTTATAAACAATTTATAGCTTTTTATAAAATATACAAAATTTAGTCTTAATTATAAAGAATTCTCTAAAACTTCAATTAATTGATTGATTGCCACAAATGTATAGAAAAATAGAAAACTTTTCGAAACAGAGATTCACTAAAATATCAGTAAATTGTGTCAATCCTTAAATAATTTCATCGCTTTTGGAAGTATTTCACTCTTTAAACATAATTTGCAATAAATATCAATCAATCAGACGATCAAAGGCTCGGCTTTTTTGGCGTCAAACCGATTGGCGTCTAATCGGATGGACAGTAGTCTTAAACGACTCTCAACAGGGACTGTGACGGAAGGACCGCATCAAAGGCATTAGAAGACTGGGAGGTCCCGCCTGTCCAACAATAATCACATTAGAATTTAGGTCAAAGGGCTGTGATTTTGTTGTGTCAAACCTGATGAAGGAATGGGTGCTGAAGCAGTTCCAGAGCTGTACAACGCTGGGAAGGGTCGCGAACTAACATCTTCTCGAGGAATGCCAGCAAACGAGGCGACACTTTATGTATATTCTTAAGTTTCGGGGGCGGCATATCACGGATGCGTCGCATGGCTTGCAGTGGAGGCTCGTTGAAAAAGGGCGGTTCCCCGTCGCACATCTCGATAACCATAATACCTAACGACCAAATGTCTACTTCTGGACCATAAGGAAGACGTGATATCACTTCAAAAGCAAATTCAACTTAAAATCTCTTTCATTCAAATATTTAGTGAAGTATACCTTCGGGTGCCATCCAATAGGGGGTTCCCACTAATGATTTACGTTTAGGTAATTCACTCGACACCTGAGCGCAAAACCCAAAGTCCGATAATTTGACCTAAAATTAAGCCATAGATTAATAAAAAGCGACTCAAGAC
Source organism: Punctoribates punctum (assembly GCA_034698165.1). Taxonomy (NCBI): domain Eukaryota; kingdom Metazoa; phylum Arthropoda; class Arachnida; order Sarcoptiformes; family Punctoribatidae; genus Punctoribates; species Punctoribates punctum. Next base: position 10,659 of record JAQGBD010001970.1, on the reverse strand, counting down.
TAGTGGAAAGACTGACTCTTCCGTCACTCGCGAGAAGAATAGAATCACTTTTGATGTCGCGATGAATGACTCCCTGCGAGTGGAGAAACGCCAGCGCTTTGAGGCACTGCTTGCAAACTGTGGCGATCTGTTCCTCGTCCATACGCGAGTGCGTCACTATATCGGTGAGCGCTCCCCCTTCGAGGAACTCCATCACAACCCAGAGTTCGTCGTCGACCAGAAACGAGTCATACATTTCGACAATATTCGGGTGATGGTAGTCACGCATTATCACCACTTCGTTGAACAGGAGTTCCCGTCGCTGTTGTTTTCGTAAATCCATTTTCTTGACGGCCACCTGACGTGAAGAGCTCTTCTCGAGTGCGATGCAGACAATACCAGTAGATCCCTCTCCTATTTTTATGAAGTTCTCTAAATTCTCCCTAAAATCAGAACCAATTTTGTAAAATTCAAGTTTTGATGGAATTGTGTCATAAATACCGGGGATCTCCTGGACTGACAACAAGTTGAAGGGCAGCTCTGAACTGTTCGTGGGATAGCCTCTGCTGAGACTGTTGTGGCGGTGGTTGGGGTGATGGCAGAGCCTGTTGTGGTGGCGCCTGACTCGTGGGCATCATTTGTGGAGATGGCTGTTGTTGTGGAGACTGTGCTCGAGTTGGCTGTGCTATTGTCGGCGCATTCATTGGAACGGAATGTTGTGGATGAAGCTGTCCTTGATTTGGATGCGGGTATGGATATGCGTTCTGACTATTAGGGGTGTGCGGTGTGTGCTGTCCCGTGGGTTGTGTCGCTAAATGTGACTGATTTTGAGTTGGCATCGAAGACATCATTGGCTGCGATGTCTGGTATGGCATTTGGGGTCCATTTGTTTGTTCGTTTAATTGTGTGCTTTGGTTGTTGTGAGCCATCATTTGTGGCACAGAATGAACCGGAGATTTAGCTCTTTGTTGACTCGTCTGATGCGGACCTAACTGTGGTTTCATCTGCTGCTGCTGTGGATGGGATGGCATCGATTGTGGCGCGAAATGGGGATGCGATGGGTTAGGAGGGAACGGGTGCTGAGGTATGATTGGCTGCTGTGGTTGGGGAAGGACTGCGAACTTCGCTCTATTGCTCCAAATGTTGTTATTGTTATTATTCGGAGAAATGTTATTAACTGAAGGAGTGTTCGAATTAAAGCCGTTTTTGTAATTTTGATTTTGATTGACGTTAAGAGAGAGCTGTTGTTTCATCGGAGCCCCCATTTGGTTGGGGTGGGGGCCCGACATATGGGGCGGCATCGGAGGCATCGATGGCTGCGAATTGTTTCGGAATTGATTAAAGTTTTGATGATTCAGATGAGGGACTGAATGATTGTGATTGTGGTGGGGATGGTGTGGATGTTGGCTGTGCTGCTGCTGTTGGCTGATCAGAGGGGGGACAGGCATTGGTCCCATTTGCGAGTTCTGTCCACTCATTTGGATATTATGCGAGTCTACGACATCGTGTTCTGGCAAAGGGGGAGGCATTCTGTTGGGTCTGAGCGCTGGCGGAGAGTCCGCTTTTCTCAGAGAATTGGATCGCGTGACCAGAACTCGACCGGAGGGCAGACTATTCATATTGGAAGTGGTGTTTCCCCTCACTATCGTATTGCTCTTAATGTCCATTATTTCTGTCTGAGTTATATTCGAGGGATCGATGATAGGACGGGGCCGGACACCACCCATTTGACCTTGGATCAACGAATGCCATTGTGGCGGTAGTCCAACGAATTTACCTTTTGGTCAAACATTAGTTAAACAACTGATAAAGTGTTTGGAAGAGAGGAATACCTTCTCTCCTATCGAAGCCGGTGTGAACCCTGTGCTCGAAATTGGTGGGCGCGGAGATCGTCGGCTTTTTCTTCTTTTTGGTGAACATATCCGCGAAATGTCTGCAAAATTAAATCAGTTTTAAACAAATTTTGAAAACAAAAGTAACGAAAAGAATCGGAAATTTGAAACAATATGTGATTAAAGGCTTTGGTTTTGAGTTTCACTTTCGATGACAACTCTTTTAAAACAGTTTTATATTGAAATCAAAGTGTTTTATAAAAACATTAAAAGTCTTATCGGTTTTTAAAATCAAAATATTTTTAGTGAAAATCACTTACCGTTCAGTCTATGGTTTGCTCTCAATGTTTGAGTATTCAGTGATTTAAGAAAAACAGCGAAAAGAAGTCAATTGAAAGACAAATAAAATTTGTTTTAATAAAATAGTTAACAAATTGTATAAAAATATTTAACAATTGATTTGATATAAAAAAGCGATAATTAGATGAAAATAATGCAAAACTATGTAAAGGCGTGTCATTAGAGACGACACAAATGATTAGCCATTAGTAGTGGCTATCAGTCAATGTCTTTGCTATCGATTATTAGAGTCTGTCCTCTGCTCTGAAGGTATTTCTTAAACGCCATCATTGAATGCATTCAATAGTTGTCTCATTTGAGTAAAGCCTTCAGATATTGTGTAACGAAAAATACTTACAGTTTTTTAAACCACATATTCGTTGACTTGTTTTTTATGGGGAGCGCAGGGATAGCGAGCTCTTGGTTTGTGGCCATTACTGGCAGTTCCCCTCCAAAACTCATTCTGAGCTTTTTGTGTGCAAAGTCTCCCAACTGAAGCCCAAAACCGGATAAGGAGTGGACTCCTCTGCAAAACAGTTCGTGTTTTGAATTTTAAGGTTTGATTATTTTCTCTCTAATTATCTCAAATTCATTCACTATTTTCTCAGTCTTTGGATTAAATTTAGACAAATGTTTATTATTTTATTATTGCTTTAAATATATATTTATTTATTTGTTCAGAAAATTAGTTAAACAATTATTTTAAAAGTTTCAGCGAATAAGCAAGGTGCTATTCCACTTGAAATCATTAGAATTTGCATGCTCATTCCTAGTCTACTCAATTTATTAAATGTATTTCACTTTAATTCAATTGTTTATTGTTTTTCTTATCATTAACTGAATTAAGTTTGTTGTTATCGGTTCCAGAAATGTGTCCAAAAGTCTTGAGCGAAGACAACATGTCTTTGGAGGCAATACTTCCTCAAGAGTTTTATTCGACAGATATTGAGACCAGTATTTGATTTCATTTAAAAAGACAAACAATTAATGGGATTTTCCGTAAAACAGGCGAAGTATTGGTGGCGGACATCAAAAACAAGAGTAAAATCACAGAAATTGTTGACTTCTTGTCCAAAACGATTCCATTAAAAGAATTGAATCATTTGAAGAGAATTAAGTCTAAGAATAGTGTCTTTGAAGTAATTATTTGTTTGAATGACAATCAAAACCAACTTTTGTCTGAAGAAGTGAACAATTATTTATCAGAAAACGATTTACTGCCACTTAAGACAATAGAAGTGCCAAAGAATTTACCAAAAACTACGAAACAGTTCCAAATCGCCTCAAAGTTATGGCCAATCAGTTTCCATCCGAATAAATAGTTAGCCATTCCTTAGATTTATTGTCTTTTTTGTATTCATTTCTTATTTGTTCTCAAAGTATAGAAAAGTGTTTGAATTCAACTCTTTTTGATCCGAAGACACGAAAAATCATTTTCAACATTATTTCAAAGGCTTATGAATTGAGCGAAAAGAGTGACACAAAGCCATTGATGGCCGCAATTGTCACCGATTCCAGTCATCGAATCGTAACCAGTTGTGTGTCTGAAGTCAGAACCCATCCGTTAAGACATTCAGTTCTTGTGGCCATCGATGGCGTCTCACAATTGCAAAGATCTAAAGAAACTCAACAAACAATAGAAAGTTGTGTCACAAGTGATAGCTATCTGTGCACAGGATATGACATTTACCTGACATCAGAGCCGTGTCTGATGTGTGCCATGGCTTTAGTCCACTCAAGAATCCGAAGATTATTTTTCGTGGACTCCAATAGTGGTGTTCCCAACGAATGCTGTGATAGAGCCATAACTTTACATAAATTTCATTTATTGCCGAAACTTAACCATCACTTCGAGTCCTGGAAAATCACTTTTGAATAAAATCTATTTTCTTGTTATTTGTTTATATTTCAATTGATTTAATCATTTAATACATTTCGACAAATATTTACAGAATATTCACAAATAATAATCAAATCCCAGTCTTAAAAGTTGTCAGACATTTCAGTAATTGTTATTCTGACCGATGGAAAGCCTTATGCGCTCATTACTTGAGCCTAACAGTAGTTTAATAGATTAATTAGAGTGAATAATTAGCTAGTTACAATCTCTATACTCTAGAGAGTAAACTTTGAGATAATTAATGACATTAATTAAGTCGATAACTGATTACATCAGAAATCAATGGAAGACTTGTGTTGAGAATGAAATCTATTGAAAACTGTTTTACTAATGAATTTACTCTTAATTAATGGTATTTATTGTATAGTTTATGTGATTTTGTTATAAATGTTGATTCCGTCAAATATTTGGTCATAAAAATCAGGAAATTTGATTCAAAACAATCGAAATATCACTAAATTGTGTCATTTGGAAGACTTTTTCAATCGAAAGACATTTAATGGAAGACTTAAGTGAATCTCAACTCAAGAGAAGGCAATTACGAGACTAAACCCTATGACTGACCCTTCAATAAACTCAACCCATAGTGTCGTAATCGACTCTCCTGACAAACCAGGACCGGTAAACGGCATATCCAATGACCACCAGAATCGAGACCATGCAAGTGATGCTCCCGACTATAACCGGAACGCTGTCGTCCTGTTCCAGAGCATATATTGGAGCCGCAACTCCTGATCCAAAGCCAACGGAACTGCACCGAATATCTAGGAAAGTAGCAATTAGAACAAGCTCTTTTTAAATTAACATGGTCAATACTTGGCGAGAATTTTCCTTTTTCTATCTGAAAGGACTGTATTTGAATGTTAGCCAAACGGACGACAACCGTCTGTTTCCCAGTTTTCGATTCAAACAAATTGATTACCGGCGGTGACGGACAGAGATATGATTTTCCCAAAGGAGTTGTGAACATTCCAAGACTGCCCTCGACTGAGCGAGCAACTTTCTTTCCTCCTGAGTCCATTAAATTTTAAATTTAGATAAAGAGTCAAGAATTTGAATATTAGTTACCTTTAGTGGAGCCCCGAAACAGAGAGTCCGCCGTATTATACAACAAGTCTATTGAATTGATTCCCCAATTGGTTTCTCCGACCTTTCGTTTTAAAATTTACTCAAATTATTCAAAATATTTGATGATTTTTGGGGAAAACCTTTTCGAAAATCATTCTGAAAGTGAAGCCTCCAATCCATGAGACGTCCAAAACTGAAATCAGAATCAGAGGTCAGATATAGTAAAGGAATGGAGTCCCAGACCTGGCTTCTCGTCCAATAGGTAGTCACACCTGCCTTTACTCGCGGCGTCTGCAGGGATCCGATCAACTAATTGCTATATTATCAAACAATTAAATGATAATAAATAGGAGTATAGAAAGGCATACCTGAGGGGCACCCTGCACATCGTATGTGATTGTAAACGAAGCTTCGAATTTGGCCAGAATACAAATTGCACCCGAATCATCCCAAACAGTGAATGTAAAAGCAGGAGCGGGTTGTTTGGTGGGAAGACCTGTGATTGCCGTTGGCTTTGGACTCGAAATTGGAGTCGCCTTTGAATTCATTCAATTTTAATAAACTTATCAATAATTTGTGCAAAAATTCTTACTCTTCGTTGTCTCAGATATTCATTTGTTCCGTTTATTAGTAAACACACAGAACCTGGTCATTAATGAATTGATTTGCATTAATTTCTCTAATTATCCTAGCTCGTAATTGCAAACTTACATTTGATCCAAAGAACTAGAACAAATAGATGAGCTAGCTCCAATTTATAAAGTGTTTTCATTTTGTTTCTAAATCTATTTTATTTGAGACAAAATCTGATGAATAACGCGAAGCAGTTCTTAAGCTCTGTAAACAAATATCGTGAACACAGAATAATAGCACAGAATAATAAAGATTGCGAACAGAATGCAAGAGATGGCGATCTCTTTGTAATTCAATTCTTGGTTACTTTATTAGAATCTTGCAAGTTTATTATACAAAATTAATTTGTTTATAAATGATTTTAAATATATGTAAACTTAACGCTAAATATAAATAAATAAATACTTTGTTTTAAATAAATAAATAATTTATAAATGAATTCAAATAAGGTTTTCCGGTAATGAAATTCCCGTCAAATCCGTAAACTGTTTGAAGACAGAGACGAAGCCGTGAGCGGTCACCTCTCGGGCCACATCACTGACCATATTGCCGAAGAGTTTGACCACTTCGGAGACGATGACTGCGATGATCTCTCCGAAGACACCGCCAACTGTTTGCAACTTTCCCTTCTCCTTCTTCTCCTGGTCTGCCTTCAGTTCCATATTGTAGTCGTTGTTGGCGTGGATCTGATGCAAACGCATTATGTCATACATATCCTTCTCTTTTCTGATGCTATCCTTATTTCCTTTCTTCGACTTATCTATAGAATTGTTTGAATTGTCTTTTATAGCCCTTCCGTTCGCTGACTTATCCGATACAACCGTTGGACTGTCTCTTGACTTGACTTCAGGCTTGACATCTGTTTGATCGCAAGTTATGACCACAAATACACTGAAGATTGTGGTCAACACTAATAGCTGACGGACTTTAAGCAAAGAAAATTGATTAAACTCAAGAATAATGAGAGAATTGTGCTTGACACTTCTCCACACTTCATATTATTTATTTAATGTAAGAAATGTCAATCAAATGAAAGTTTTGAAACAAAAAGATTTGAACTAAAAGTAAATATTACTCACAATAAGAAAAATTTGAGTTTTTCATCGTTTTATGTCTTAATTCGAAGAAATTTTTGAATAAAAATAACGACAAAACTGTTATTTAAGTTGAGTTCAAAGCTATTCGCAGTCAAAGTCACTCTAAACTGATTTTAAGCGATTGATGAGGTCTGGGATCAGACGATCATTAGGAGCATTGAGTGGATGAGCGCAGGAATGGTCCACAAAATGCGACCTCCGATGCAATTAAACATTGTTTTCTAGGCCCAGAAGTTGAACAGAAGTTGATCTCATCAGAGAAAATGTAGTTTCAGATGTCATTCAGGGGTAAAACATCTGAACTCAAACAGGAAAACTGGATAATTGAATGCCATCGGAGTGTTAGCCCACTTTAGTCGAGTACTTGCCCTCTAACTTATATCCCAAAAGTTCAATGACTTGTTTGGGACTCACCTCTCATTCGACTCCTATTAATATATTTTCTTACTTTGGGTTCTAATAAATCATCGATTAGTTAATAATCTCTGAAATCTCTTCATTAGTAGTCAGAGATGTGAACAGATTTTCACATAAAAACTTTCAAAAATTATTTAAACCATCAAATTATGCGATTATTTTGACTCTGAAATTGGATTAAAATCATTTTGAATGTCAACTTGCAATTGAATGAGATTTACTACAAATTAATATTGATTTTAACTAAAGTTCATCGCTTATAATGTATTAACTCCTGTGAGAAATGGCTTTGAGATACAGACTGTGGTTAACCTGTTTTCACAGTTTCTCAGATTTAAACTCTATTTAAGTGTTGAATAATTATTACCTCTTTTTGACTCACAATTAATACAATTTTCTGATAATTAAAAAAATCAAGTTTAGCAAGAACAAATAACCACTTGAACTTATTTTAAAGATAGTCCAATACAAAAGAACTGGACTCAAAATATACAGACACTTGATAGATGTTTTGAATGATCAATGTAAAAGTTCTTAAAACACCATGGTTAATGAATAAGTGGCATAACTCGCGAATACAGACAGACTTAAAAAGATTGAAGAGTTGGGACTCTCTTCAGACTCATCTTCGCCTTAGATTTTCACTTAAAATAACCCATAATTTTGTTTATAAATGGCTTTGAGAACAACTCAATTGAAATTAATGAGTGATTATCGCAGTTATAGTCAGTTATTGTTATTATTATTTGTTTTGAGTTAAGTTTAAATACTTTTAATTGAATCATATTTTTGGGAAATCATTAAAATTATTGAAATAAACGCAAGAATTGAATGAATGACTAAAAAAACATAATTTTATTCAAATGACTATAGATTTTAGTGTTTGTGTTCATTACAGTTATGGTTGTGTCGGAACTCCTTATAGTACTCCTTATAATCATAGGTCCGAAGCGGAACTTCAAATGTCAGGAGACCGTAGTTTTTGGCCAAATTGATGGCCACTAAAAGTCTTTCGTATTGTTCCGAACAAAGACAGAGAATTGTGTTTTCGTAAACATATCCGGTGTGAGGGTTAATGAATTGGTTCAGGAGATCCAGATTTGAGTAATGGAGTACCAGATACTCGTCCCGACAGACCGGACACGGGTTCGATGTGTAGGCCATTCCCTCTATAATACAGGTCCCGCGCGGACGGAACGGAGAGAACTGTCCTTTAAAGTTGCGGCGGAATAAGTGCCACACTTTGTGGTGACCATAGGTTTGTTTGTAGGCATCGCTGGTCAGGTATTTGATGCTCTGCTCGGGACTGACCACAAGAGTTCGGGCTCTGTTCGCCAGTTTTTCAGCCTTCGCTTTGGTGACCATATTTTCGGTTTCGATATCTTCTTCGGTGACACTCAACCATCGGACCGATTGATGTGAAATACATTTTCTAATTAGGTCTCTGTTTGCGGCCAAACGATGAGGTGTTTGATGACTATTGGCCGCGAAGTTAAGCAAAAGTTTCGGCAAAAATCGGATTTTATTCATAATTTGATTCAAAATTTAGTTTATTTACTCCAAAGGCAACACTTTTGGGGTCATTCATAAAGTACGCCATTATTTAGATATTTAAAAGTCTTAAAGAGTTTTTGTAAAGAATTTGAACCAAAAGTCGGACAAAACGGCCGACAATTCGACAAATAGTGGACACAAACAAAGACTGTTAGTGACCACAACTATTGCCAAAGAGTTGAGTCACGATAATGACCAGAGAAGCCGCAGATCGAGAGTCTATTCAATTGGATTTCAGTGGAAATCAAAGTTAAAGTAATTTAAATACATTTGAATAGAATTTATAGAATCTATAAATCGAATGATTAGTAAAATATAAATCAATTAATGATTTTCTGGTTTAAAAAATTCAGTTCTGATTGGAATCTATTGGAGCGGAAAATATGTTGGCATTAGTTTGTGGTAAATATCGATATCTGTCTGAAGGAAGAGACAGAATATTATTCTATTGACTTCTTTGGCGTACGGACTGCTGTCCAACCAATGCCTGACTGTACTCAACGCCACCTGAGCCGCGTTCTCATTCGGATAACCATAAACTCCGGTCGAAATGCAGGGAAAGGCCACAGACTTGAGATTGTTTTCGCGCAACAGTTCCAGTGCTGTCAGATAACAGCCCTGAAGGAGAGACGGCTTCTCACCGACGGGTCCGACCGTATTAATGATATCTGAGGAGGAAAGTCATAGATTAAAATATAGCACAGAATAAGACTTGACTTACACTTTGCGGGCAGTTTATAGCCACCGGTTATTTTGCTCTCTCCTGTGGGACACCCGTTCAGTGTCCGGCACTCGGCCTGAAGCAGATCCCTTCCGGCCGCCGAATGAATGGCGCCGTCAACTGAAAGTTGATTCAAATCAATGGAATCATCTAAAAGAGATTAATAAGAGTCAGACCCCCTCCGCCTCCTTTGAGCTGTTGATTGGCGGCGTTCATAATGGCGTCGATCTCAAGAGCAGTGATATCGCCCACAAAAATGGAGACCTTTTCGTTGAGCTCCCGATTGAAGACATAGTCAGAGGCGGAGAACTTGTTTGAGATGTTCTTAAGCCGGGAGTAGTGGTCCCACGAAGGGATGTCCGCCAATGTCTTGTAGTTATTCCCGCATTTGTATTGTCTTCGCTTCTCTTCCAAAGGCATCGAAAGGTAACGATCTTTGGAATCAAAATTGTTTGACATTCAGACAAATGGCCGACAATTGGAACAAATGGGAGACAATTAATACCTTTTTCTTCTTTGAAACTCATGTTTTGGAATTTCGCTGATTTGATGAAAGACAACACCAGTGCTGAAGAAAGGGATGTCTCTAACAGTTTCTTCGATATTGGAATCGGTTTAAACATATATTTATTTCAAATATTAATTAAGAAAAACATCGAAATTAGTGACAATTTGTTGCAAAACTAAAACAGATTTGAAGATTAGATTTGAAAAAATGTAAACAAAAGTTAGACAACAAATACGTCTAAAATACAAATAATGAGAAAAGTTTTTGAAATTTTATAATCATTTAAAAGGAGTTAAGTTTGCGTTTGAATCACTTTTAGTTGAAATCACATTTTGGGGAACGGCATCGGTTCCGCCTTTCGATTTCGTGTTTGAGTTTCGCAATCGTCGGCTCCGATCTGTTCTTTCAAATCGGTTTCAATTCGTTTGATTTTGTTTTCATTTTCTTCAACTTTCAAATCGAGTTCACGTTTGACACCCGAGAAGTGGAGCTTTTGGTTGTGGTCCACAACTTGGAGGGCCTCCAACTCATCCAATTTACTCAGAGATTTCATATCGTAGTCATCGGTTGCCATCGATTTATGGATATCGATGTCATGCTTTCTGAAGAGA
>JAQGBD010001969.1:0-12185 GCA_034698165.1 Punctoribates punctum | reverse complement strand
AATTTAGTTCGAAACGTACTAAATTCGGTTAAAATCGGGTTAAAATGGCCAGATTTACCGAAAATTACCGAAAAAATCGCCGTCGCGCTTCGCGCGACGGCAATTTTTTCTCAAAACCTTAGGGGGGGTCAAATCTGAAATTTTCGAGCCTAGGGGGGGTTCAGGCCGTAGACCCCCCCTTCCGCATCCCTGGTGTTGTCCAAGACTTGACTTCTTCTCATAGAAAGGCCCGACTCATGCAATTAGGGCCGGAATAGGAGTTCACACAAAAAACATATGATATTAATAGTGATGAATATGATCGACAAATTCGACTCAAATATTACAACTTTGGGAACCACTGGCAGTCATCAAAATTGTTAACAAAACTCCGAACAATCGTTTAGTTACTGATTATTATCGTTAAGAGTGACCGAAATAATGAACTCTAATTACAATTAAAACTTTTATCCATTAGTTTGTGAAATAGGATTCAATTAAATGTTTAAAATCGATAGAAGAATAAGAATTTTATTGATTAGAGAAAGAGATTCTATAAATGATATGATATTTGTTACACACATTTCGTATAATTAGTTCAGTAAATAAAGAATTGAAATAATGTTTTAAATCAAAGATAGTGTAAAACTTTTGTAACTTTAATACAAAAAAAGCTTTGAATTCATCATTAATCTGAACTAAACGTCAAAAAAAGTATTTTTGTGTATAAAAATACAAAATAATTGGATTAAATAATTAGGTCCTTCTGGTTATCACTCAATTAAATATCACAGAAAAATAGATTAAATTAAAAATATATTGATTTTTGTTTGACTTCTGATATCTATCAAAATGTTTTGAAGGATAAGATTTACATTCAATTAGTATTTCAAATATTTATAAACTTCATAGAAATGGACGAAAAAATGAAATACAAATTCTGTCGCTTAAGGAATGATTGGAAGCAAAAAGTATTCATAACTTAAATTAAATACATATTTATATAAAAGTATTTGAAAACACATTGATTTCTACAAAAGACTATTCAAACAAAGGAGTTAACAACTTTTGATTTTGGCTCATATTATATATTAAATTATTATAAATTATTAATTAATCAAATGTTTCCGGTCGTGAAGAATGGAAACGAACCCAATTGTGAGCTCAGAGGGGTTTTAGGCGACGGACAGATTGAGTCGAAGTCATCGTCTAATTGCAAATGCAATCGACTGAGGGTTGGCTCCGATACTGATCTATGAATTTTGGGCAACGACTTTATCAACTGATCCAAAGTCACTAAAATCTGAACAAAACCATTAGTTAAGTAATGGAGAGAACTATGAGTGAAATCAATACCTCTATAAATAGGGGTCTCTCCTCTCTATTAAAATGAATGCAGTTTTCTATCAAACGAATGAAATCCTTTGGAGTATCGCTTTTGCATAGCATGAGGTTGGGTCGGACTAATCCATGGCCGACCATAAACAGTAGCTGATCCTTATTTTTGATATGTCTGTACGGCAACTGTCCGGACACCAACTCAAACATAACTATTCCGAATGCATAGCAATCGCTTTGGAATGAGTAGGGATTCGGTTCTTCCATTCGGATCACTTCGGGGGCCATCCATAGGATTGAACCGGTAGGCTGTCGCGACTGATGCGAGCCCTGCCACCGGCTCTTGACTGTAGCCAACCCAAAGTCTCCTATCTTTACAGTGAGGTCTTCGTGAAGGAAAATGTCTGAAGAATAATATTTTTGATTAGATTTTGAAGTTTTGAAAACTTGAATCGAATTACTGTTAGACTTGAGGTCTCGATGGATGATATTTTTAGCATGCAAGTAATCCATCCCCTGAGCCGTCTGTCGGGAAATATCCATCAAATGGTTTAATTCAAATTTGGTTTCCAGAATATGTAAGTGTTTGTAGAGAGACGACCCTTCGCACCATTGGGTCACAATTGTGAGTTGAGGCTCAGAGACACATCCCATGAACAGTAGAATATTGACGTGTCGTGTCCTCCGAAGAACTGCCACTTCATTCTTGAAGGCCTATCAATCAATTAAATCCAAAAATCAATATTTTTTGCAATAATTAATAGTTTGGTCGCACCTGAAGCTGAGCCTTGTTATGGTTCGAAACATTGAGCTTTTTGAGAGCCACAGGTCCGTGCCAGTGACCCCGGTACACTGTTCCAAACGAACCAGAACCTATTCTGGGACCGGTCAGAATGTCTTTCAATGGTATTTCCCAGTCTTCGATTGACTCCTTAGTGGTAGACTTGAACTTCAATTTTCTGGATGAGGTGATCAACGGAGAGAAGACCGACCCGTTGTTAGGCATATGATGTCGGGCACAGACCACAGCCATCGGAAAATTTTGTTGCAATGAATGAACTTTTCTATGAAAACACAAAATCGATGCAAAGTTTAGTTTGAATCACAAGAAAGTATTGAACTTTTATTGCATTCGTTGCAATAGTTTTAATATCAGAGATAAAGTGGAAAATGTTGTGATCTGTGGAGTGAGTGCACAGTCTTCAGCACTGAATACTATCTGCACAGCATTTACTCTATTATGAAATGTGTTCAAAACCAAAACTGATACAGAATTATGTCAAAATCTAAGGGGAACGACTTCCCAACACAATATCAAAATAGTCGGCGCTCTGAACGAGTGAAGCGGACCTAAACTCCACCCCATTCTCGGCAGAGAAGGCAATGCAATGCAATCATAGATATAGTGAAACGTCAAACAACGGAACTTTAGAACTAAAAGTTATAGTCAGAGCTATTTTCTCCGTCCGTTCGCAGGGCTGGACGTGTGCGGGGCTCGTGTCCCACACCTGCCACCAAACTTCTGGCACACGCTCTCTCCTATTAAACTGAGCATATGTTCAGGTTTTGGTCTCCTTTCATAACTTTGGGTTCCATTCCTCGTATTCTTCTCCGCATTCTATTTGACTAAACACTGAAACTCCGTTTTTTGAGTGCAATTTATTATCAAAAACTACTGCACAAACACCTGGACTACTCTACCACTCTCTACCACTCACTGCTACTTTACTATCTTACCTGAGCTCAGGGCTCTCTATTGCAAACACAAAGTTTTTTTGCATTTGATGATTGCAAAAGTGCATACCATTAGCATACCATAGCTCTACACCTGGCGGTCCCCAAAACACGAGCGTTTAATTGGACGCACTTAACGTATACTTCAATGATATCCCCGTCAATGCAAAAAATGTATTTAAAAAAACGTTACGTTTGATTAAATGGTTTTTCTGCTGTTCAGGTATTGCCAGAAATATTTGAGTCAGACGTCAGACGAAAACTTTTTGCACATTCATTGCAAACAAAACTTTATGCATATCTGCAAAACAGTAAGAAATAAGGGAAAAGAGAGCTTTGATTTTGAGCTCTGATCAAAAGCTCTGTTCATAGTTGCGAACTGACCGATAAATCTGGTTATAGCACACAGACATACAGACACTGCCACAAAACACATCCACTCCGTCTGTATTGACCCACTTGTCGGCCGCCAATCACATCTAGTAATTAATGAACCGTCTATTTTGAAAATATTTAGCAGTCATATAACGATGAGCAGCGAAACAACTTTTTCCACTTCTCTGGGCTTAAGGTTTTTGGTTCTCATTTATTCAATGATTCATTTTTTCAATGACTTACTTTTGGTTAGGCTTTCAATTGAATCGCATTTCATAGCTTTCAATGAAAATAATATTTCAATGATTTCTCTCCAATTCTATTAACGCTTTTCGTATCGAATATTCATTAATCGATTTCGCATTGATTTCAAAGATTAGACACAAATATATTTGTAATGAAAATGAGTTTTATTTCGACGAAAGCGTTATATTAAATACTCTCAGATTTTTTTCAGTATTTTTTGCGACAAATTTTCAGATTTTTATAGAAATTAATTGAAATATTTGATGAATGGATGAATATTTAGTATTTGTTGCCCAAACCCTCCTCTCTGAGCAGGACTGGTGCAGCTTTAAGGATGGGCTCAGCCTTGAGGAGTGCGGGGGCACTTCGGTAGTTCTCTCCCTTGGCCACAATAGTGCGGACCTCTTCGACAACGGGTTTGACTTCTTGGGTAATCTTACGGAATGGTTGGATCACTTCACGGAACTCCTGGACGACCGGTTTGTAGACTTCGTGCAACAGATGAGAGGGCTCTTCCTCAGATCGGGTGGCCTCATGTTGAGCGGGAGGTCCCTGTTGGTGAAGCTGCTGGACAAGGAGTGGGCTGGTGTTTGACCTGAAGATCAAGTGCACGGGTTGGTCGAAAGGCTCAACTTCGATGACTTGGGGAACAGCGGCCTCCTGAGGAAGGTTCAATGGAACAAACTCAACGGTACGGGTGCTCTGGATGGCAGCGTTGACCGGTCCAACGGGAAGAGCACGAAGAGCTGGGGCAGCATATCCAGTGCCAGTTGTCAGAGCAAGACCTTCACCACCATAACCGCCATAGCTCTTGGCGTTAACGTAGACGAGAGCGAGCGAAAGGACTACGAACTGCAACCAAAAGTCAAAATTTTTATTATTTCATTCAATTTAAGAAACAAAATAGAAATTAAAGAAAAAAGGACTGACTCTCAACATGTTTAAGAAGTTTTTTCGCAAATGTCTTCAAATATTGAAAGCTAAGAGTTTTCAAATGAAGTGATGCCTCCTCTCAAGTGATCATCGCTTTTATAGACCAGAGGAGTGGTGTTGTCCTAAAATTGTCCGAAGAAATTACAAATAAGAGGGAAAAATCAATTTATTTTGAGGAAATGTAACGAAGATAACAAAGAAAGTTGTTTTTTAAGGACAGTTTCACTTTTAAGGCGAATCCCCTCTATTGGGGATTTAGAGCCCACTCCTGAAAAATGGACTATATTTCAAATTCGAGACAATATATCCTTAAAAATAAATTTATTTAACATAAAAGAGATGTTCGGTTCCCTTATCAGACGGAAACAAGTTTTTCAGACAGTTCTTCTTCTGGATGTGGTGTCAGGTCAAGAGATAACGCCTGTTTTGATGGACTAAAGCCCTCGAAATCCATTATTAGAGACCCCTCTCATAGGCAGACATTCTCTTGAATTTTAATTATCTAAATGTCATTCAGTTCATGAAAAATATTATTAATAGTCTATTAATATATTTCACGTTTAAGTGATATTTTTCACGGCTTTCACCTATTTTTCGTTCTTCAAAACAATCTGAGAACTTAAACCAACGAAAATATTCAATTTATAAGTTAGCACAAATAGCTTTTGCATAGGAACTGGAACAAAACCACTCTAATCCTACTTTATTTTTCATTTAATTGCAATGAAAATGAGTTGATTTTAGATCACTTAATAAAGTTTTAAGTCTTGGTCATTTCACTTTCTGGCTAAAGTTAAATTAAGCGAAAGGGTATTTTGCCTCTTAATTGAGGTAATCTAATATCTTAAATGTTTATAATTTTAAATTACTGTTAATTATCAAAAATGATATGCATTTGAAAGAAGGTATTATTCCTACGATTAAAATGAAAAACGAGTGAATTTCTCACTTGAGTTCTCAATAATTGGGAATTATTGCAAACATCTCTTTAAATGCTCTTTCAAAGTGTTTTCCAAATTAATAATTAGGCGATTCTTAACTCAACTTACTTAAAATGCAATAAAATCATTTAAATTAAATTAATTATCCTTGCTTCGTTAGCTACAGCACAGATATTTCAGAATTAATGCGATAGATTGGAGACAATAAGTGTCACTGTTTTCAACCCCTTCTGCTTCATGTGTGGTGCGGAACAGACATTTGGCAGATCATATAACCCCTTTGAGAGACCCTCCAGAATCTATACAATAGTGCGTAGTCTGTGCTCTTATCAAAGAGTAGGACCCAAATGCAGTTAAAGCTGTGAGTCATCGATAATAAAAATTCAGCCAAAAATGTGTAACAAAAGAATCGATTTTTCTGTACTTTTAAATCATAGATAAGATTAAATTCAATAACTTTTGTCTTTAAATATTTTTTTCCTAATTTTTGAATATTTTTAGAAACACAACAACTCAAGAGATAAGCCAACACTCGATCATTGATTCAAATATTTTGAATGAGTACTCCTTTTGTTGGTTTTATTGTGATTGACATTGACATGGTCAATTCAATGGTCAATTCAATGGTCAATTCAACAGTCAATTCTTCTATATTTACATTGCATTAGAAAATAAGGGAACAGAAGTGCTGTAATTGAATCTGTTTGTTGAAGAGACAGACTGTCGGCCAGAATCAGCTGTCTATTAGGTGTCGCGCCTCAAGGCATTCATAAAACGTGTGGCCGCTATGAGGGACTCCTTTATGGGGACAATAATTAATTAATGTATCAAACAATAAACGGGACAAAAACATCGTTCACTTTCTCGTTAATTAAAACAAGTTATCCAGCACATTATTATCGTTTTGATAGTATGACGAAGGTCACCGGGCGTTATAATCCCCGGTAAATAGTACTTATTTGAGCCTGCACATTTGCTCCCCAGACCATTGTACAAATTTAATGCCATACAAAGGTCTCCCATACATATCTCAATATTAGTCAAAAGGAGTGCTCTCTCTCTCTCTCTCTCTCTCTCTCTCTCTCTCTCTCCCCAACTATCTCTCTCTCCCTCCACTTATTGGTGTAATTATAAACCGAATGCTCAGAACAAACAGTCGTCTCTTTCTATTTAATGTATGTTTTGAGAGTAAAACTAAACTTTTTGTGATTTTATTTGCCGTAAATAATGACTTTTTTTGGTTAAAGTGCGACAAATACGGGCTTTAATCACAAAATAAATCCAAATTCGTTCAAATTTATGCTTAACTGCAGTCGAAATGACAAAAATATAGACCACTCTATGGAATTGGTCTCAAGTGATCTGATGATGAGCTGACGATCTGGTGGAGAGACAAACAGGTCTTCTCACAGTTTTGTCTGTAGATTAACTGTAAAACAAAATCTTACTCTGAGGACAGGCATTTAATCTGAGGCTGGATTTAAAGTCTAAAAGTAACAGTGAATTAAAATTGAAGATTATTTGAAACCAAGAGGATTTCAAATAGAACCGGATCTCAATGTTTGCATTTCCGCGTCAATTGAAAACTTCGATTCCTCTTCAATGCAATCAATTAATTAAAAGAAGAGGGAAAGCACTCTATAATTGTATTTCATAATTGAATTGACGTCACAATAATAAAAAGGTTGATTAACAGCGATAAATATTATTGATTAACCATTTTGTGCAAGGTTACTATCGAAAGGATTTGCGTCAAATAAAACAATAGCACTAAAAGTGAATTTATTGACTGTTTTGATATTTGGGGAAAATATTGATTTAGAAATCGATTGTTTTAATTGAAAAAGTTATGCAAAAAACCAGATTTTATATAAAAATGAATTTAATTGACTGAAAATTTTTGAATTTAAGCAAACATTTCCTCTTAAATTAAATTTCAATTTATGCGCTTTAGAAAAAGTCGTGGACATAATTTGTATACATTTTTCGCAAACTTGCTAGATCCAACAAACTTTTATAATTTAACAGTTATTTTAAATTATCAGAGATTTTCATATAAGACTAAGTTATGTGACCCAATCCAGAAAGAAAACCATAATTTTGTTGGTGTCAAGACTCTTGTCAAGAGCAAAATCTTTGAAATGTTGTCAATTATCGTGTTTTAAGCTTAATTGCAATCAAAGAATTTTAATAATACTTATAATTAAAACAAATTAGACTTTAATTTAGTTGAAAACTATTTAAACCTTCAAACAGACAATAATTGTTTGATAAGAATTAAATTGATGTAATTCGGTATAGAATGACCATGATTCACTTATACAATTTCACCTGCATTTTTCAGAGTACAAAGTTGTAGTGCTTTTCACTGATTTTCGATAAAAATTGTGTTGAGTTGAGTCACTCTATCTGTTGAGTGCAAACACAAACTCTGATCGCCAAAAGGCATCACTTTTAAAGTAAAGCCTGTATCAAGAACAATTTTTTTATTTAATTCTTAATCGAAAGCTCATAAATTATGAACAGTATGAAATTTTCTGATGATTAAATGTGCTTTACAAATGACCATGCTGATATGCTATTTTTATTATGCTATTCAAAGTCTAAATCGAAGTCATTATTCAAAAAAATGCATTCATTTAAATATTTAAGAGAAGGCCTAATAAAACATCTAAATCAGACATCACTGAGGGTGGGGGTGACCCTACTTTAGGTGGTTTCAGATTTCGAATAACCGAACAGACAATTTTCCCGAACTTATGGCCCAAATAAGTCTAAAGATTTTGGTCAATTTTCAAAATTTAGGGGAGGGGTCCAAAAATTGAACGTCTCGGTGATGTCTGATCTAAATATCTGTGGCATAAAGTGAGCGGAAACTGAGACTTTCAAACACTTTATCACAAAATGCATTCAATGAGTGAATTGTGAGACAACATCCCTTTCCCATTATCTCTAATAAAATGCAAGTTTCTATTCTTCTGCACACCACAGAAATGGGCATACATTAATTATCAAGCTCATACTTGAAAATAATATTAGAATTTGGGAAAATTTAACAAGATCAGTCTATTTTAATGGTGGGAATATTTTAGACATAAGATTATCTAAATTGCATTAAGTTGGAACCTGCTATAATTTCCTAGATAAATTTAATGCTTGGCAATTAAAATTATCATATCCTACAATAAAACAATTTGCAGCAAGCTCAATATTTAGCAAATTGTATGGATGCTGGTATTGTGAATGAGGAACACTAGATGTGAGCACAAACTGATGTGATATCGACTTTGGGGCCATTTGTGAGACCTGAACGACGTTCTCCTATTATAAGTGCTTTTGACCCCATTCTCAATACTCTCCTATTTCTCAATAGATTCATACATTTTATTACTATTTCACAAAACATTTTCTTCTCTCACTTGAAAATGTTTAACATTTTATGTGAACATTGCTCTCAATTTTTAATAATTTGCAATATTTTACAATTAATTAATTTTAAACCGAATGATATCGGCCAACATTTTCCCGATAAAAATTAATAGGAGTAAGGACAGTTGCCATGTAGACCTCAAATTCAATGAACCATTTAAATGCAAGATTAAACATTGATTAGCATCAGAATAACATATAAGTTGTTGAATAGAACAGAATAATTCTCTCGAAGACTATTCAAAATTTATAATACGAGGCCTCAAAAGATTGAAATTTTCTTATTCCTCAAAAGTTATTTAAAAAAAAAGTTAAGATTTCTAGACTCGTATTTAATAAGAAAATTGAATTTGCTTGCTTAGAGCACTGAAGCTGAGATTTGTGTGAATGTGCATGCTTGAAAAGTAATGGTTGGAAAATTTCCATTCGATTGTCTGATGGTTTAGTTGTTATGTGAGTCGGCAGATGTCTATCGACCCGATTGTCAGATATGCGAATCGATAGGAGAGCTCGGATTGACTGCCAGTTTGGGTTCAAAAGTTTATTCTGCAAAATAAGTTTTTGTGGCATTCAATGCATTGCTTCATACGATTAATGACAGTCTCTTTATTGAGACACAAACTCTCAGAATATTCTATGAGAGCCTCAAAACTCAGACACAACTCGTTTCGCACAAACTTTTTCAAACTCGTGAATGACTTTGGATTAAGTCTTTTCCGTCGAATCGGTTTTAAATAAAATAATTTATTCATTAAATTTGAATAAATTGTATTTAAATTAATATATTTTTTCCTTAATTTTCTAAACTCTAAACAAAAATATTTTTTTATACGAAAAATGGGTTCATTTAGTAGTAAATCGAAGAATAATTAGCATACAATATCCAATCAAATTATCTTGGTAATTTTGTTCTCCAAAACATGAATAAACAACAAATAAAAATTTAAATAAATTTAAAACAAAACTTGAAATTCTTAAATACTTTCAATTTTTTGGTTTAAACAAAACAATATTTGATCGCTGAATGAATCATAATTTTGAGCTCCACTTTCCTCACTATTTATTTAAGCTATGAATCAAAGAAAATCTCTGAAAGAATTTCAAAAACTATTAAGAAATTAATAAATTTATTTCTCATGCATTTGACTGATAAAAGTGTGTCCATAAGACCGTTCGGTAATTGAAAACAAGAGCCGAAGAAGTAATGAGAAAATATTCTTCGAAAAGAAGTTAAGTATTTGGTAGAGAAAAAAGTTTTGACACAACACTAAACTGAATACACGTCTGAAGCGCCGCTAAAACCAGTATTTGAAAACAGGAAAAAGTTTTTCAAAACCAGAGATAAAGTAAATAGAGTTTCAACAAAATTACTGAATCAGTGAATTGTATTGAAATGGATAACCAAATGAGAGAAAAATCCCGTTTTATTACAATGACTTCGACCGGAGTCTCGAAAATGTTTGGAGGGTTTTGTGCGCAAAATCCCAGTACTCAGGGGTTTGAGGCATAGGCTGTCAAACCGGTATGTAGGGGTGTTTGGGGAAAATTCGGGCGGAGGGTACTGATAGGCTGACACCGTAGAGGAAGGCCTGACTATCGGTTGTGCGGAGTTCTGAAGGGAAAAAGTTTGTTGGTTTGGCGCTGTGTTGAGTGCAGTGTTGAGGGAATACAGCGTTTGCTGTATTGAAAAATAGTAGTAATCAGTACTTCATAGAGAGAAGAAGACTTACAAATATGGCTGAACCGAACGACTCAAGTCTGGCCTTTTTCTCGAAGGCAACACCGAAACAGTGGTCATACTTTCTGTCATTATATAAGGATGTGTTGAGACTGAAAGCGGAACAGCGGAGTAGTAAGAAAGGTGGACCTGAAGAGCTCATCAAACTCGACACTTGGTATGTGTGAGACGTTATATATATTGAAACCTATTATATGTTAGAATGCAATCCAGTGTTCAATAGTGACGAACACTCACTTCAAGGACAGCACAGCCTAACAAACCAATCGAATTGAGAAATATTCAAATAATTGAGCATGATGATTGTTTTCTAACTTTATGAGATGTTGCCTAAAATGCGAGCCCTCTCTCATGTGTGAGTGTTTAGTGCCTAACAGACAGTTCATATGTTTTATTTACAGACTCTGTCTTATTATTGATTGTATGGCCTTTTATTCGTATGCTGTGCTCTGCGATAAAAAGGGATATCAGTGCTAATGCTATTGCTATGCGTTCAGCTCTCCTATACGTTATATGCCCTTAAGTGGGTTACATGTATTGCTGGCGAGTCCTCCACAGCACAGCACAACTGCACTAACGCGATATGCATTGAGCAAAGAGACGCCTGGCTTACGATCAATACATAGACTACAGTACTCACTGTCCATACATTTCTCTCTGCGTTCAAATGTTAGCTCAAAAGAGAGAGAAAGACGAGAGTAAAGCGCATAACAGCCCCAACACAGCCAACAAGGAATACCTTATTGTGAAACACCAATACATTATCAGTGCCTATGCTATGCATTTTGATATAAGCGCACAAACTTTTTTCAACTCTAAACACACTCTCCTCTCGACTGTTGGCCAAAACTCAATCCTAAGACAATTAGTTTTAATTTTGTTCAAAATTGTATTCATTTCTATATAGTTGTCTCTCCACTGCTTTGTTGTCCGCCATTTTCCCCCTCTTTCTCTATGACTGCCATTTCATAGCAAACTCTAATGTATTTTCTATGGAAAAAATTATGAGTCACTCCTATGACTGTTCCCTATTTTCAAAGAACATTTCATCGAATTTTATCAACATTTTCGCCGATTCTTTCGTTTCGATTAAGTGTTTAGTCGAAAATATCTGGTTTGCGTTGAAATTGGAAATGAATGAACATGCACAAATTCCAGTTGTTTGCTGTTAGGGTTGGGCGCATTTGACACATAACTCAAATACTATCCATAGACTGAAACATCAAATGCGATGAATAAAAGTTGGTTTTCGTTAATCTTAGAGCACATGAGATATGTGTTTGTTTTGATTTTGAGTCAATCCTCACGTGTTTTGTCAAAAATGATTTTTATAACAAAATCAGTTTCTCTTCAATTTCTCCCCAAATTCTCGGCTTTTATTGCATTCAATTAGTCTCTGATTAGTTTTCGTTGAGATCTTCACTAAATTTGTTTTAAATTTTGTTGAATTAATTCTAAACATTAATCTATTT
>JAQGBD010001968.1:0-12189 GCA_034698165.1 Punctoribates punctum | reverse complement strand
CTTTTATCGAAAGACATTCTAGGTGAATTTGTTGAACAGATGAATATAGAAATTTATTTGAAATTAAGAATAGGGTTACTTGGATTAAAACAATAGACAATAGTTTTTGTTTGATTACAACTAAAATTAGTTAACTTTAGTTATGATAATCTAATCATAAAATAATAATTACTGAAAAAATAAATTTCTTTCAATCGATTATTCTTTTAATGACTCCAATGTTGTGATATTAGTCGCAACGCAACCCAAACACAAGTTTCAGTTTCAGTGTATTGAACATCTATTTGTGTCCATTAGCTTTGATCTTGTTTATTTTGCTACTATTTTCATCTTTTAAAATGGTCAGAGTGGCCGTAATTGGAGCCGGGACTCTTGGCATCAAAATTGCGGGTATTTTTTAATTAAAGCAAAACTTTGAATTATCAAGATTCTTTTATTTTACTCTTATTCCTGTTTTCGAATCACTCAAAATTACTTTGTTTTTCATTATAAAAATATTAAGATGAGTACAATTTTTAAATTAATTTTACCATGCTCAATCAAAGTAGATAAGTTACCAGACCTTAGTTAACAGACCTTTAGAAATAATTTGAACTAGAACACTGCCAAAATAAGAATATGGGAGGAACTGAATATATATTTCATTTGATTTATGGTCAGGTTCTTTGGCTTATGGCGGACATGAGGTTAGGGTTCACGACCAGAGCAATAATACTCTGAATAAGATTACGCTCAGAATAAATGAGGACAAACGCATTCTGAAAGAAGACGGACTCATAACTCACACAAACTTTCTCGTAATCAATGTTTAGTTAATTTACAGTTAATTCAATTATTGCCATATTTAGGGAGAAGTCTATTGTTTTACAAAATTAGAGGACGCGGTCAGAGAGGCTGAGTTCATATTCGAGTGCGTCGCCGAAGACATTGGTGTCAAACAAAATATTTTCCAACGTATTACTCATTTAATTACATTTTGACTGAATTTTTCAAATATTTTCCAATGGATTTGTTGACAGAGATATCGATGTGTTGTAGCGATAAAGCGATTGTCGCGACCAGTTCTATGCGTTTACCCATTGACCAGATTATCGAAAACTTAAGTTGCAAGGAGGTATCAATATAGCAACTCATCTTTTACATATCTCTTCTAAAAATTGTGTTTCCAAAGCGTTGTTTAGGGGTTCGCTTCTTATTTCCCGTATATTATGTGCCAGAAGTGGAACTGTTGCCCTCCCGGACCTATACATCATTAGAGACATTAGAGAGAGGTTTTAAATTCTGCTAGACACAATTGTTTTTATAGCTTTTATCATAACAAAAAGTTCGACAATTTTTGGAGAAAATGGGAAGAATTGCTTTCTTCCGGTCAGGGAATGAGCCCATAGTCCTCAATGACCAGCAAAGGGAGGCCAGAAAATCAGGTATTTTCTAAAATCCTGGTATTATTTAATCCTTTATTTCAATTATTTTTGAAGCATTTATTCGTCAGTTGTATGAAAACAAAGGCATAAACAATAGGTTCCCGCAAACAGTTCCCGACCTGGGGGCTATTAATTCTGGCAAAAATGATAGTGAGAGCGAAGCTAATAGTGATCAACAGTCGCTTATGATGCGCGACAAGGAGTGTGTCATTTGTATGGACCACCAGAGAGGTAACTCCTTTTCACCTTATTTAAATAGAATGCAAGTTGCTAGGTGATATTCCATTGAATAATATCCAAATTAGAATCAAAATTGAATTAAGTATAGATTGTGTTGACTCAGACTCTGTTATTCTGTTTGCATTTGATTCGTGAAATGTCATCAAAACTAATCTAATTAATGATATTCTAATCAACTGATAGACTGTGTTCTCCATCCGTGTCATCACTTATGCGTTTGCATACAATGCGGTCGTCTTCTTCTGAAGAGGTCAGACAGTTGTCCGATCTGTAGGCGAACCATCAATAATGCCTTTCGGGTCTATCACTCCTGAAGACATGGTTTGGATTAAATAAATGACAACTATAATAAATGAGCATGTTCATTGTGATTACTGATTGATTTTATTTTTATCGATAATGTTAGTCAAGGCTTTGTTACATATTATCAGTATTTACACAGAATTAGTCCATTAATGGCTGAAAAGCAGAAAATAATTTATTAATAATAATGCGATAAATAATAATTTGATAACAAAATGTCAAAAAATACAAATTCTATAAAAATATATATTAATAATCATTTGTTTGCAGTTATTTCATAAAATACTATAAAAAATAATTCTTTTGTCGAATCAAATTCTGACCCAATTTCAAAGGGAATTCAGTTTTGTACCTTGGTCGTTCGATATGCAACCGGGAGTATAGTGGAAACAATTTAAACATGGTTAAATCTTTCACCGGTCTATTAGAGCATTTTTGAATATTGTATTAATATATACTTAGAATGATATCCAAGTTTACCAACAAATCCAATAAAATAAATAAGATTTCTTCAGCGGTTAATAATAATTGTGAATTTTGAACATTAGCATTAGCATGGTCATTAGCATGGTCACTTAGAGAATTTATTAAATACGTTCATTCGTTATCTGTTATCACAATTGGATTAATGAGTAAATGAAGAAATGTTTTAATGAAATTCAAATACAGATTATTTTGAGGGCGGAGACGACGAACAGCTACTGAATGAAGAGTCGCCCAAATCTGTGGTCGAAATAAATACAGTGTTTGTGATTTTGCCGTTTTCTCCGCTCTTCAGTGTAATGCCCGACACTTCCGGCAGTCTCTTTGTCTTAACCGGTTCTTCATTGTCCTTCTCTAACGTTATATCGAGTGCTGTCTTATAAAGGGTGGGCTCGTCCTGTGTTTTGCTAAGATTAGAATTTTCGTCTTCACTTATGTAATGCCAGGACTCGAAGCCTATTGACTCGTATTGGGGTTCGTTTAAGTGTGACATCAGTCCTGAGTTAATGACTGATCCTTTCGGATGGGATCCATTTGTTGAGACAATGGTTGCCTTTTTCTCGAGGAATTCTTTGTGGGACATCATTACGCCATCCAATTCTGTTTTACTCAATTCGATAACTTCTTTGTTTGGGTCATAAGTTTGGTCTGACTTTTCTCTGTGACTGATATCCTCATCACTTTGAGAAACAATATCTGTGACCTCTTTCAGAGTCTGTTCCCCACTTTCAGCTTCAGATGACGTAAAGCTCGAATCCAATTGAATGTATTGTTCAATGGCTTCGTTGGCACTTATTTCAGATATTTTCAATGGCGTGGAAGTAATTGGCGAGACTTCAGGCACTTCCACTTTTATATGAGACACATAGTTCTGTGGCTCTGAATAATTGGTATCGATTTTCAGGGAATCGTCCGACAAATCGTTTAATTTGACTTCAGATAAGTTCATCTTTTCTGACAAATCAATGCTATTAACAAAAGAGTTTAATTCATTTAAAGTACTTTCGGAGGAATCGATTTCATTCTTCATCTGTTTAGTCAAAGACCAGGTTATTATTGGCATAGAATCTGTGTTCTCGTCGTTTAGAACCAACAGATTCTTTCCGTGAATGTGTGAGAGATTCTCTTCGGGCAGATTCTGTCCATTCATGTCCAGAGAAACGGCTCTTTCGAGCAAAACTGTATGCAATTTATCGCTTTTATTAGAGGTTAAGTCACTCATTGACGAGGATTTTGTTTTTCCGGTCGGACTCTGAACTCTTTGAGGAGAGTGGGCCCGGATTGGCACTGAATTCAACTCTTCAGATATGTTCTGTTTCTCAGAGCTGAGTGATTCGGTAGAACTGGTTCTATGGCTTTTCTCCTCATCACAAATCTCTTCTTCTTGTGATTCAACTTTATTCAGGTCTATCTCTTGGTCAGCACTCTCTTCGCTCTTTATAATCGGCGACTCCTCGTTATGGACCTGAGCCTGAGTCTCGATAGTCTCACCGTTTGTTGGAGTCAATGGAATTGGTTGTGGCTCTGGAATGTTATTCTGTACTTCAACAGGAGGTTGAGGTGCTTTGCCCTTTCTCTTGGCGGGCACCACCTTTTTCACCTGATTTTCTGATACTTTTGGGGTCTCAACACTTAGTTCAGTCTCTGTAATACTTCTATCGACGACGTCCTCAACTGCTTTGGGTTCGGGAGTCTTAGAGGTTTGAGGTTCCAACCGAGTGTCTGGAAGGGGTTGTGCCTCTTCTATGCTCGAAGGCATAGATTCTCGAGATTTTGGTCTTTCCTTTTCACTCGAGTTTTCGGCGACAGTCGGAGACTTGACATGAATTCTGTTGAGAATTTCTGTCTTAATCTTCTGAATGACATTCTTTCCAGAAGTGGTGCTCTTTTCAGAAAGTGACACATCTTTGCCGATACGGGACAAGTCATCCACCGAATGGCTCCGATATAAGGGATGGACTAATGATTTATTGGTATTTGACGCCAAGTTTTTGTTTGTGTTTAAATTATAAGTGATTTTCTCAACCGTCGAATATTGACCGCATTTTTCGAGTTGTATCCTAACATTATAGGGCGAGGCATAGCTCAGTATCGACACGGCGTCGTCAAACACCATCCCCTCAAAGGATACGTTAACTCCGGTAATGCGGTCCCCTTTGAAATATTAATCCATTAAATTTTAATTGAATTTCAATGAAAATCAATATAGAGTTGAGGGCATACCTGACTTGATTTTTCCCGAATCATTGGCAGGTCCTCTATTGAGAACGTTTTTAATGAAGATGCCGTCCTTCATATTTCCGCATATATTGAATCCAAGACCAGTGAAATCACGTCCGATGAGCTCAACCTCTAGTCTTTCGGGTTTCTGTCGATTATTAAATTTTAAATTTATGAGAATTCAAACTTTTTAACCCATTATTACTTAAATTTCTGGTAATTTATTTGATATCATAGTTGTTTAATAAGTAGAGTTGTGGACATACCTCATAAACAAAGTAATCATCCATTGACTTCACGTTTTCAGGTCTCGATTTCTTAAAGGGTCCGTTACTGAAGACTGCGGACAGCGGAAGGCTTTTCACGAATCGGTTGTTAATTAAGTGACCATTTCTTTGCTTCACATCAGAAATGCGCTAAAATTTCAGACAAATATAAGACTTAATTCCAGGGTTTTGTTTCTTAATATGAGTTTTATCATGATGACTTCAATTCATTAACTAATGAGCTAATGAATAGCTGGAAGAGTAATCTGGATAACCCTATAGTCTTCTTCAGTTTGTTTTTTTGGTAAATTTTTTGCCTGAATTTGTTTGCAATGATTAATGGTTTGTATGAATCAGATTCTTGTGTGTAATTTAGAGGCAATAAGTTATGAAATATATTCCCAAACGATTTGCTCCGACTATAGAAACAATTTCTTTAACGACTCATTATTTTCAAAAATCAAATCTCAACCAATAAAATGGTCTCTAATTATAAGTCGTCTCTAAAATTCATTAAAATGATTTGAAATCCGATTAAATTAATTTATAGAGCAAGGTGATCTTTATAACAAACCTGTGAATTGTTTTTGTTGTTCATTTGGAGCACATTCTGCTGCTTATCATCGGTCGGCCCTAAAAATAAACCAATAGATTAATGAATGGAAACGATTATAAATTATTTTACAATTGATTTCATAAGTGATTTGTGAATCAAGATTAGCTAGGTCATGTCACCAATAGTGTTAATCAAGTCATTTTCCCATTCGCTCATTATTTTTGATAAACTCTTTTGGCAGTTAAACTTTTTGTTATTTTAAAATGAGATAGTTGATTTTTGTTGTTGTGTCCGCCCTGTAATGCAGTGCATCTCTGTCTCACCTTTTCATTCAAAAATTTTTATTATTTATTGACTCAATGAACAAATGCTTTGAAATAGAGTTCATTCAACAAAACAATTGTATTATTTTTATGGTACGCTTGAATTTGCATCCGGGAAACTATTTGGCGAAATGTCCATCACTTTTATTTTTAATAACATTTTCCGAATGAACTCTGAGTTTTGGACCCAAAAGAATGCAGACTCTCTCAGACTCTCTCAGTCTCTCTCTCTGAGTCTCTCTCAGAGCTCATCTAAATTACTAATTTTTGGCAAATATGCTTTGAGGCAGAGCTCCATCCATGCCCTCAATAGGACCGAGAATTTGTTACTTAACTCTTAAGTCAATGAACTTATATTTCAAGAGTTTTTTTTCCAATAAAAATCTATTCACTAATTAATACTTTCAATGAATATTTGTTAATAGCTTTTAATCGATTGAATCAAATATTCATTTTCTTAGTCATGAATTGAATTAACAAATAATCGACTCAAAGACCGAATGTTTTGATGTCAAGAGTCATGAGTTTTGAAAACCATTAATTAAATAATGTGTTTGAATTACACAATCAATTATTTATTGCAAATCTCTAATCAATGTATCGACAAATCAAATGTTGAGAATTAATTGGAAATAAATGCAAAAGTTGGCCATTATTTGATCTGTACCTGCAATCAATCTCAATAACTTACAAGAATTCTCACTCCTTATGTATTTCAATTGGTTTGAGTTTTTAATTGAATTTTTTGTTTCTTTGTTGGAAAGGAAAGTCATTTAAGAGATTAAATGCTATTAAGTGACTCAATCGGAGGAAATTTCATTTAAATTGCGCTGAAAATTATCTTTCAATGTCACCCTTTCGGACAATTTATGCCTCTCATTGACATTGCGTGAGCTCTACATCGGCTCCAATTTAGATAAGAGATCTTCAAAGCATTTGCATAATTCATCAAGCTCCACCACCACAACCTCTACCATCAACATCATCGACGCCATTGAAATTGTAGCATAAAAAAGGATAAAATAGTTCAATGTTTTGCAGAGGAAGTCCATTGTTCTCCAATTAGCTCTTCATTGAACTTATAATCAAAATGTTTTGTTAGACTCACTCTCTTTGAAAAATTTGAAAAAATGGTTAAAATTATATTTAGCCTTAATATGCATCAGAAAATCTAAACGAATAGATAAATGAGCAAGTTCCTCTATCAGATATGTTTCCTAACGAAGTCAAACCACTTATGAATAACAGAGAAGTGAATATATTTTATTTATTTTCGAAAATTTGTTTCTATTTTAATGAAAACCGTTTGATAATTACCTTCGACCAAAATTATGGTATCTTTTTGGATGTTTTGTTCCTTTTCGTCCTCTTCGAAGTAGGGGTTGTCGAAGGCATAGTCATGTTTTGCCGATTCCAAGTCGGCTCTCTTCTCCTGAGTTTGTGCCTTTCCTTTGCTTATTGTCTTCAAAATAAAATCTATCGGAAGGAAACCCGAAAACAATATTAATTAAAGTCATTTAGAAAATAATGGTTTTTGGTATTTAGGAAAGTATTAGAGACGGTATTCAGTTCAGGAGGAGTGCAGTCGTGTGCGACTGATTGACGAAAATTATAGCCAACTCTTAGTGTTAACTTTGATAGCGTTCCGGACTTCCATCGGTCGGTGATTCGCATTTGCATAAAGTTATACCGATTTCCTAACACTAAGCATATGACACACTTTTGTTATTTACCAGAACTCAGGGATATTCTAACCGATCGAAAATGAAAAGAGTGTCAAATCAAACAATTAGTGTCGCCTTTGAGGCAATCAAATGAAATCGACTTTAATTTAGTGTTTGCCTTAACTCAGAGTAGGACTCAATTTATGTTCAAAAGCCTCACATATTGTTCTCCCAGTTAATGAAATTTCAATTATTTCACACTTTTTTCAAACTATTCTTATTTTTTGACTAAATTAATATTATTTACAAAATTTCATTGAACTTAAGGAAAGAATTTCTATTCAAACAATTTTAAGTCAATATCAGGAAAAGTAGTTTTCAATTGAAAACTCGGTTTTAAATTAAAATATTACGAAAATTAATACAAATTATTATAACGTCTGAAGAAATTGATGTCAAACAGATTGAAATGGTTTTAGTCTGGATCTAATAGATGATTAAGAGCTTGATCAAAACTCAAAACTTGATATCTTTAAGGGAAAAAATGAAATGTCAAAACGATAAAAATAAGCTTGATAAAACCGGTGATAATTTATGACTACAACCTCGTTGTCTGATTAGATCATCCCTTCAATAATTATTATTAGTTAACCAATGGTATCAATATATAAATGATTGAGATGTTGATTGCAAATTGTACTTGCAAATTATTGTGTTTTATAAATTTGAAAGTGTTCAAAATATTTGGCTCATGCATAATTTATTTAATTTGTTTTTTCATCGTTTCTTAGAAAAACTTAGAAAAATGTTATATTAAGTCAATTTAGAAATGAATTTTTCATTTGATTTCTTTGTAAGAAAAGATTTTCAAACAAAAAGATAAAATTTGAGGAATATTTTTGGGTTAACTAAGAGAGGAACAAATTTGAGGGCAGATCTGTTGTTTGATTTTCATAATTTAGTCAAAACAAACAGTGATTTGCATAAATTAGAGGATAATCGAGCAAAAAATAATGAAGTTTTGGCAAAAACTGAGGGAAACCCACAGACATATCAACAAATTCAATGACACATTTCGGGCGAATTTTATAAACTGCTAATTGAATGCGAAGACAATATATTACCCGAGTTTTCAAACTAATTATTTACACAAAAAACATATTTTTCATTAGATATGGGTTTATATAAAATAAAAATATTGAAAACACTTTAAGTGAAATCGCAATTATCTATACTTAACTCCAACGCTATTTTTATTGAGTACTAAAACTTCTAAAACGGTCTGAAAGTGTTTTAAAGCAATCATTGTTTTTAAGTTTAGGTAATAATATTCGCAATATTTCGTAACATTACTGGTTCTTTAATAACCTGCAAATATTCAATATTTTCACTCTTTTTCGTTTTGTGGTATAAATTAACGATTAATTAAAGAGATTTTGTGGAGAATTCTATTAAAAGTCTCGAATATCTTAGAAAACAAACAAAAGTTAAGAGATTTTCATTTAATTGCGAAGAAAATCAAAAGTTATTAGATTTTCGACTGAATTTGAAAAACATTTTGAGGTAAATGTGATTAACGGAAGATAACTGTCAGGACGTCTATCGACTGATATGTAAAGACATGGTTTGAGTCTTTCATAGAATCGTTGAACTTATATAAGCAAAACATTTGATAAGAAGTGAGTGAAGATGTTCTCAACCAAAATCATAACTCGACTGAACGCCAATCAAATGAGGACTGAGTCGAGCCCTTAAGCCTATTCTTGCAAATGTTGGGATAATTTTATTGCTTTCATATAACAAGTAGTTAGTTATCAGTGAATATTTGAGTCGACGATAATCTAATAATTATTGCATTTTTTACGCAAAATTGAACTAAACTTAAAATTATATATTATTATAACCATTCGGAGTATAAATCTCTTCGAAGCGATCATTTGTTTTAAGTCTATTCTGTAAATCAACTGAAATAAGTTGTCTTAATAATTATGCTCGGGTTCAACCCCCTCCCCACTAGTGTTGCCCTCAAATAATTACATTTTTGAATTGTATTTATTTAGAAATTTCGCTCAAATAGTCAAACAAAACATAAAACTCAATCAAATAGTTTCTGATCTCTGAAGTATGGAAACCAAAATGGTTTGGAAAAACAGATTAAATTCAAGCCATTAATTGACAATTCATTTGAGAATTGAGTTAATTTTAGAGCTAATCGATTGTCTCGGTTCCAAACCATCTAATAATAGGTATACTCTTGTCTTTGACATAACTATGGTATGTCTGATAGAAATGCAGTTTTTCTTTGTTAAGAATTTCAATGTTTCGAAATTAAGGCCATTTTTTAGCAAAACTTCTTTTTAATAATATTTGGAAAGAATTTCTTTAAAAAAATTTGAGAAATGTTTGTCAGAAAAAGAGTAAAAAAGTGTTCCATTTATTTGGGAAAAATGTTTATAATTTGTAATTAAGTAGTTTTACCTAAATTTAGGAGATTTTTAGTCCAGAGGAACCACAAAAGTGCAACTGTGAGTGCGCTCACAAATAGAGTGGTGAACACACTTAACACTACTATACCGAAGACACCGCCAGACGAGTAACAAAATTCTTGTGCCGACACATTCGGAATGTATGCGAAAATATTCACAAATATTAATAAACTATTGAAAAAGGTTTTTATCCGGATTTCACGCATCGCTTCTTCTGTTGTCAGTTGTATTGAAAAATATGATTTGAAAACTCAAAGCAAACACTTTTCGATTCGATGACATTAAACACTTGTATTGTATTCTATGGAATTCATAGGAAAAGAAAAGACAAAAACTTTGGATTCACTTCTCATTCCTTTTGTAAAGACTTTCGTTTAAAATCTCAAAAGTTTTTTGTTATTAATATTCTTATTGACATCAAAATAATGATAAGAATACCATTCAATAGATTATTAATTATGACTTTAAGGTCTGTTTGTTGAATATTTTTTGCTGAATTCTTGGCAAAAAACAGTGTTTACATTGAAATTGTGTCACATTTGGAATAAATGGCAAAATTATGGGTGGAATCAAATTTATTTTAGAGTCATATAAAACATGAATTCGTATTATATTTAATATTATTTTTGAAAACAAATTCGTTGATGACTTCACAACACAATCAAAATGATGTTTCAAATGATAGGAAACTCTTTTTCTGGTTAATGATTAAAATAATGATTTTCATTCATAATATTAAAACTGAATTCTGAGCGACTCTTGTCTGGAAGGAGTCGTCCAAAAGGAGAGCCAAACAAAAGAGAAATTGATTTTTTGTCTTCTCTTTACGCAATCAATTGGAGGCAAACAATATATTAAAAGTTATTTATATTATATTTGAAGTGTTTTGTGAATAACTATTCCAACAAATGAAGAGAGAGTCAGATGAGACTCACAGAGAGCTGTTGTAGGGCTCGACAGACCGGCCGAAGGACATCACTAACATTTATCTTTAATATTTTGCTTTTTTATTAAATACTTATTATATGATAGCACAGGAATTCAGGTAATATTGAAGACAACACACAAGTGAAGGAAAACACACTTTTCTCATACTTAACGTTATTTAATAGACTTTATTGCTTTTGAATCAAAAGATTATTCAAAACAAAGAATTTTGACAAACATTGAGAGCAATGTTTCCAATATATGGACTGAAAATATATTTTGCAATAATAAGCAAAACAGAGCCGAAACGCACCAAAACTTAGCGGTAATATATTTATTCAAATGTTAAGCCACAAGTTGTTGCAACTGTTGCCTCAGGTATTGGTCGACAGGTTGTGCATACCTGTTGTCCCTGAGCTGTTCAAACGCAACAACGGCTGACATTCCCACCGCCAGCTTTGGCTTCACTGCCAGTTGGGTTACTCCTGATTCGTTAAAAATATATTTCGTCCACTTCTCCATCAAATAGGTTTCACTTTTTAAGGAAAGCATAGGTTATATACATTTATATAATTCATTATTATTCTTCTGATTTCTATTTTGTTCGTCATTTCATCGCTCATAACAGTCATAAGAAACTCGAATCTCTCGGAAAATCACCGCAACTATTAAGCAATTAACCATTTTGTAGACTATCTGATAGTAGGCTCTCCACTGGTATTATCCATACTTTTGGAAACAGACACGACATGTGCCTTAACTTAGTGGTAGTCGACAATAAAATTTACATTAAAATTATTCTATGAATTTGATGGCTATATAATTATTATACTGTATATGACTCTAAAAGTTGGAAATACTAAAAATTTGTTTAATTCTTGTCTCCAAATGTTTTTCTTTGTGTATTTATTATGGCTTTTAAGACGTCCACTACTTTTGTTTTGTGAGAATATTCAGAATTCCTTGAGTTGACTCAAATTAACGAAATTCTCAGCGAAATTATTTGAGAAAAATCTTATCATTTGAATCAAAATTTCTCACAAAATAATCTCTTTTAAGTAGAAATTACTGGAGGTATGAATATCCACATTCAGTGTATATGAGTGCCCTTCCCATCAGAAATACATATTTTGTTTTGAATAATTCAATGTTCAATCAAAGAGCTATTTGAGGCACAGAATAAGCTTTCATTGAGATTCAGATTAACTTAATTAATAAATTTCTCATTTGTTTCGGAAAATAAATTTTCAAATTAGGAGAGAATAGAAAAATCTATGCATTCATATAACGAATTACT
>JAQGBD010001967.1:0-12194 GCA_034698165.1 Punctoribates punctum | reverse complement strand
CTATTTCTTAGACACTGATTATAACAGTTTTTTGCTCGACTTTAATGTCAAAGTCGAGGAAAGTTTGAAAAAATATTTACAAAATTTAAAGAATGTTATGAATTAAGTCTTTGACACAAAATTTTGTTATTTATTTATTTTACAATTTATTACAAATTAAAAGTCAATATACGTAGAGTTGGACTCATTTTTTCCTTAAACAAAAATGTTTGAACAAATTTGCAAATTTGCATGCTAATTTCCAGCCATTAACTCATATTTTACTCGAAAGTAAATCAATTTCGGATTAACTTATTTACTGTGAGTTAAATACTTGTATGTAAAAGTGTGCGTGCTAATTCCTTCATTGAATAAATTGATGTGAAAGTGACAAAAATTATGCAAAAAGAGACTGCCCCGGGTGAGGATCGAACTCACGACCTTAAGATTATGAGACTTACGCGCTACCTACTGCGCTACCGAGGCTGTCACACCTTCCCCACAACATCCACTCCTATTTATATCCGAGTCCTATGTTTTGCTGCAATCACGCGATCAATGATTTCATAACGTCTCACATCACAGAAGGAAATGCTTTCTCTAGTTATCCATTGGTCACAAATTACGTCCTGTGTGACCAAACTTAGCATGCACAATTCTGGTCATATTTCCGCTTTGATTTTAATTAAATTAAGTAAATTAGTTACATCTTTGAGCCAATGATAATAATGTTGATAATTTGAATGTAGAGAGTGACTAATTGTGTAGTAACAGGGAGATAATTGAGAAGAATTGAGCCTGGTCGTAAATGTTGTCATCGAGCAGAAGCTAGTCATGCGCTGCACACTATGTCTGGCCTCTGAAGATATTGTAGAGGTCTTCAGATGTGAACATATTTTTCAAAAACCATTTGAAAAAATAATATTTTGAAGAGAAATCTCTTTTTAAATGAAACTAATATTAAGATAATTGTGGCATAAATTTTGTAAATAATTTATTTAAAAGTTGTGCTAAACTTTTAATTAATTGAATTGAATTAATAGTGTGTTGTGTTTGAGGCAAATGTCAAACTATTTGAGTGAATTGTCTCAACTGTTTTGGTCGGATAAGGTGTGGATTCCGCCCAACACGACCTGGGAGTTGTACGAAACTAATAATTACCGACACTTTAATGACATTTACTATTCATTGATCACCGCTTTAGTCCTGATTGTGGTCAGACTCACACTCGAAAGGTATGCCTAAGAAGTTGATTGTCGTATATTTTGGTCACTTCTCTCTTCTCGTTAATTGGTTTTCGGCTTTCATTTCAATTACAATCTTGTGTTCAATGAACTCATTTCTCTTTTCATTAAAGTCCGGCTCAAACTCTGATTGATTTTTTATTTCTCGTGTATTTCATTACTATCTTGTAATCAGTTTTTAAAATGTATTTCTACTGAAAACAAATGACTCTTTTGATGACAAGTCGTTATCAGTCGATCACTGTTTCACTCGACTAATACTGTTGTCAATTGGGTTTCAATGAGCACTGCTTTTAGACTATATGCCGGTCTATAGTATGACCAGGGATTCAATTTCACAGATGAGTCACCAATTCTGGCATAAGTTTTTTGATTATCTCATTTGAGTGTAAGAATAGTTAACCAGAAATTAGTTACAAATTGAGGTCAATTGTGACACTTTTTTGGACTTTTTCCCTGAGATTTCCCAAAAATTAGAGTCATTTCTCAATTGAGTGGTTGAGTCTAATCGAGTGATTATCCTTTAGAATCAGTTAATGCTTGGATGGACTGCCATTCTTACCCTGGTTCACTATTTTACACTCGTGTATCATACGATCCTGATCATTTAGAGTACATTTCAGTTGATAAGCCAATTGAATGCAAGTCTATTAACATTGAGATTATTAAACATATACTCTATTTATCTAATTCTTTATCGACTGAATAATTGACATCTTTTTGGACACACCCTTCGTATGTCGAGTCTCAGTTCCCAAACAATTTTGTCCCAAAATTGCTCTGAATTATAGATATTTGGAGTAATTTTTAGTCAAATTTGATTGGGAGCGGAGTTCTGTTGAATAATTGTGTGGAGTGTTGTCTGTTGTGCCGGTCTCTCACAGAACCAGAGTAGAGGAGTCCTGTATGATCCTGAGTTACCCTGAGTACATAGCCTTGTGATTATTTAACAATAATCTTATCTATTTTTAGTCCAATTATTGATTTAATATTGAGTTCAATAGATATACTGTTTTTGATTTTCTAATTAATTATCTCTTTTATGATGAAAGTAATGAAAAGATTATTTCATCAGATATTAAGTGCCCACTTGGAACTAATCTGGAACAAATTCTTAATACAATTGCAATGCAGACAACTTTGTATTGATGTCGAGAGTTAACCTTGAGCTCCTTACCACCCTATAGTGTATATTGTCCATAATTTACCGTGATAAATCAAATATCCAGCTATAGATG
The DNA here is from genome assembly GCA_034698165.1 of Punctoribates punctum. Lineage (NCBI taxonomy): Eukaryota > Metazoa > Arthropoda > Arachnida > Sarcoptiformes > Punctoribatidae > Punctoribates > Punctoribates punctum. The sequence continues at coordinate 9,733 of JAQGBD010001967.1, read as the reverse complement.
ACGAGAGACATTATTATTATAATGAAGTCTATGAGTAAAATACATTTTCCTCTATAACTGTAAAGTAATGAATTATTTATGTCATAAAATGTTTATTTATTTCTTAACCGTTTGGAAAATACTTGTATTTGTGTTGAGGAGAGAATCGATAAAATTCCTCACATTTTCTCTCTTTATGTCAAAACATTTTTCCTTTTAATGCTTTTCTTTTACTTCTAATTAGTTTTGAATAAATTTCTTTTTCTTTCTATTCGTTTCTTATTTTCCTTTATTTGCGATTAAATTGTTTGAAACCAAATTTGAATAACAAATTGATTTTGATGTCTAATTGTTGGTCTTCACTAATACCAGGTTCATTTATGCACCAATTGGTATATATTTAGGACTTAAGCCAACTCACGGCAAAAGTCCACCAAATAATGTGATACTTGAAAATGCTTTTTGTGCCTCAAAAGGGAAAATCAATAGCAAACAGGTATTAATTGATTTCAACAGTTTCTTATATAATAAGTGTCACTATATGGGTGTGCAGGTGATCATAGCTCAGCCACTTTTAGCCATTCCTTTCTTCCACAGCCTATGCTTTTCATAAATATTTTAGACATATTTTGAGTGATTTTATTAAAATTTTTACCACATTTTAGGGGAGTTTTAGGTTTTGTATTGTATTTCCTGTGATTTATGATTAGAAGGAAGAGTGGTTTTGTATATTTTACAACACCCTTTCCCCCACTTTGCACATCCCTAAAGTGAATTATCATTTTATCGATTGATTCAGTGATTACATAACAAAACTGTTGACTCATTGTTCAGATTCAAGGGTTAGCCAAACAATTGGATTGGACCCAAAGACAGGTCGAACGATGGCTAAGACAGAAGACGGCCCAGAATAGGCCTACGGTGCTCTCCAAGTTCACAGAGAGCGCCTGGAGGTGTAACTTCTATTTCGTGTCGTTTGTTTACGGCTGTTATGTTCTGTGGGATAAGCCATGGATGTGGGACTCCATGTATTGTTTCATTGATTATCCGCATCACGTAATTACTCGGAACAGTAGATTGCAATCAACTGTCTTCTAATGGAACTGTTATTTACCAAAAGGTTGTGTCGAGTGGCGAATGGTTTTACTATAACTTCGAGTCCGCCTTCTATTTGGCGCTTCTCTTCTCTCAGTTCTTCGACGTCCAGAGAAAAGTAGGTTTACTTCAAATCCCATTTTATATCTCATTTGGCGGAAAAACTTTAATTTCCTGTCCGTTCCTTTATGTCATTCCTTTTCTCTCAGCTTTTAATATAATTTCAATGGATTTTTGACATTTTTATAGGACTTTTGGGCGATGTTTGTTCATCATGTGGTTACTCTCTGTTTGTTAGGCTTTTCCTGGGCCTGCAATCTGGTCAGAATGGGAACACTTGTTCTCCTAATCCATGACTTTGCGGACATACCCCTCGAGGTAAATAAAAAATGAAATTTCTCTCTAATTAAGGCTAATATTGATGTGGTTTCCAAAGGGCGCAAAAATGATGACTTATGTGAAGAAACAGAGGTTAGCGGACGGCATATTCGTGGTGTTCACCATCTGTTGGATGGTGTCTCGGATCGGTCTATTGCCGTATCGTATTCTCTACTTCTCGTTATATAAGGCGCTGTCGGTGGTGCCCATGTTTGCCGCCTATTATATATTTAATGGATTGTTGTGTGCTCTGCAAGCCTTACATATCGTGTGGACCTGGTTTATAGTCAGGATCGCCATCCATGCCGTCAAAAATAATGGGGTAATCATTAGCTTTGCCTCTATTTATAGCTACCGTTCCATTGAATGCCTGATTGGCCTCTATTTTGCTGCAAATGATTAATCTCTTTTCGGTTCAGTTTTTTCTCAAAACTTATGTAAACTTTGATCTAATCTTTTGACAGAATTTTGAGTAAAAGTGTTTATTTTTATACAATGTTTCTAATGTTTCCCTACTTTTGTTCAGATCAAAGACTTGAGGTCTGACGACGAAGAGTCGAGTGGAGAGTCCCTCAAAGACTCCTCAGACGAGGCATATAACGGCAACACAAAGATCTACACAAACGGTGGACACAAAATAAGCGGCAATTCTGCCAACAATTGCACCAAAACTATCTGTAATTCATCGCAAAAATTGGAGACCAATCACCGGAATCAGTCATCGAATGATTCTAAACCCGAGTCGTGATTCTCATCCCATTATATACTAAATCATTAGAATAATTGTTATATTTTGAGTTCATTTTCAGTGAAAAGTTTGGCTAAAAATCTTTTCTTTTAGTTATAATCAAATTTTTAACGAAATAATTGCAAACTTTTTTTGTATACATTTTGAAAGCAATGCCTCTTTATTTGCCACTTACTGTCCGCTCAACCCTTTGGACACATCTCTCGATCTAATTATTAATTCTGTTAATTAAGAATTCAATTTTTTAATCGAAAAATCAAAACAATTTAATTGGTTTAGACTCTCGACAATTGACGACAACTTATTTTTTATGATTTTATTTCATTATATCATTTGATTGTATAAATAGAATCTGTTTTTAATTTATATTAACTTTTTTTTGTTCGTATTTTTCGCTAAATAGTCGATACAATTATGAATTAATTCGTTTTAAAAGGATCTCGGATTGAGTCGTTTTTTAGTTATTCGTTTGATTTCTGAATTACCCGAAGAAGTGGTCGAAGACATGCTTTTAAAGCGAATCAATTCTATTATTTTGTCGACTAATTAATGTTTGTATTAATTTATAAAATAAATTATCTCTTATAAGATTAATCATGGTCATTCCACTTTATTCTACATTTTATCTTGTTTAATTAGAATATTTAGTTCATCTCTAAATGATTCAAAGTCGAATATGGCCAAGCTAAGTCTATAATTTTATAAATTTTGTCCAATTTTTATACCTTGCTTATATGCTTATATTCGTTGAAAGATTGGGTGATATATAAAACTGAAAAATTATAAAATCGATAATTTATTAAATAAGAGAATGAAATGAAATTCTATTAAATAAATAGTAAATTATTTTTTATGAAAATTTAATGATTGGGCGGAAAATGGAAACAAATTCATTCCACAAACAAATAAGTAGTGAAAAATAAAATATTCCATTAGAGAAAAATGATCAAGTCAATTCAGTCAGTCCAGTCAAGACGAGTCGTAATTTCCAAAAATAATAAGAAGCAAATTGAGTTCAAATTGAAGAAATGTGTGAGAAGTGGTCTCATTATAATCAGTGTCTTTGGATTTCTCTATCAAACCATTCAATTACTCGAAGTCTACTTCAGTGGGAAAACTGTTCCCGTGATTAGAGTCGAGAGATTGAAAACCAGTAAATTTCCCGCAATTACTATCTGTTTCCCAATATTTGTTTCATTCAAAAACTTTGCGGAAACTTACCCGGAATACAATGAACTTTATTCGTATTATATAAAACTTGTTGAGTCTAATAATTGGACTCAAAAAGCAAAGAATTCATTCAATAAAATTTTCAAACACTTTGAGAACGGCTACAGAAATAGGCGTAAGAATATTACCCTGGATTTTATGTTCAAGAATTTGAGTATTCGAAACTTGGAATTCAAGTCAACAGATATTAATTATTTCGATGAAAACTATAAGATAACCTGGATTCAAAATGTCACTGTCATTCGTTCGATTATACCCACAATATATCCCAGGATTTGTTTCACTTTATTAAGTGTCCTTGGTGAAAATTACATCTCTAGTCCAGTTAAAGTTCATCAAATTGGAATCAAAATATTTCACAGGAATGAAGATTATTCTCATTTGACATTTTATAAAAACCCGGTTTACCTAACCGTCCATTCACCGAATATTATTCCTGACTTTGATTACCATGATAATTTTATTGAAATTGGAAATGGCAAATAAACTTACATCGGGTATACAGAAGTGGTAACTAAACGATTGCCTCCTCCTTATGAGTCAAACTGCAAGGATTATATGGCGAAAACAAGCAAGGTAATATTATTCTCCTCAAAAATTAAATCAATTCTTTCATTGAAACGTTTTTTAGAGTTTAAGAAGTGATTGTATAACGAATTGTATAAACGACGCCCTAATAGAGGAATGTGGTATAGACTGCATCAGTTCCAAAGATAATTTGAAGCCTCTCGTAGAGGGTATTTCAGATAAGTATTTGGACAAGTACATTTGCGACCATGAACAATTCAATCAAAGTCTACTCGATTGTGTCGGATATAGAATCACTTATTTTGAATTCATTTGTCAACGAAATTGTCCCCAAAATTGTCAACAAATTCACTACGATTTTCATATAACACATGTGGACCGCATTGAACCCGAGTGGGAGGTCATCTCAGTTCTGTTGGCCCATAGAAACGGTCCTGATACTACTCACGAACACGTTCCTATAATGACCTGGATTGATTTGATTTCTAGTTTTGGTGGCCTTCTGGGAATGTGGTTAGGGCTGAGCTTTGTCTTCATTATTAACTATTTAATGAAATTCATAAGAATTTGATTCTTTGTATAATTGTTTTCTATTTTATTCGATCAAAATTTCCAATACCCTAACCTCTGTTTCAATAGAATCACCTAGATTCAATTACATGCAAACCATAAAACTATTTAATGTCTAATTTTATGTGAAATCATAATTTTCCAAATGTTCAACAATTTTTTGAATCCAAACTAACAAAATAATTTAGTTGAATGACTGGTTGACAATAAGCAAGATACATTCAGTAACATTTAGTAACATTTAGCAATATTTTGTTACAAACCGGCAAACAATCGATAGAAAGTCAATAAAAGTAATTAATTATTCAAAAGCTATTTATTTCATATTTAAGTCAATAATAAGAATCAAATTTAGTGGAGATATAAGAAAACTATTGATTAAAAGAACAAAGTCTTCAACAAAAGTCAATTCATTGATAACTTCAAAGTTTTTCAAACAAATTATTTGTCTTTCCTTTACTTATATATTATATCTTAAGATCTTTCCCTTTGTTTTCTTCTTTTAGGACTAAAGTTGAGGAAAATATGGCCAAAAAGGCAATACTTGGCTATAATATTATTTATGGATTATTTAATTGTTTGAATGAAACGCCTTTTATATAACTGTTTCGTTCATTGAATGATTGTTTTTCTACTAATGTTAACAAAAGCCCGAGAATTCTATAAGAGCTCACTCTTGTTGGAGAAACAAAGATGAGCAAGGCTAAAAGTTTCCTTCTATTTGAGTTTCTTTCAATTTATTCCCATAACAGTAATCGTGGAATAATGTAATAGAATGAAAGTTGACATAAATCAAGATTATGTCTATTTGTTGTCGAGATTAATGTAAGCCTCAGAATAGAAGCAATTTAAGAGAAGCAAGGTCATCACCACAATCACTATTCGAGTGACAAAAATTGAGAAATTTTAGTCAAAAATAGATTAGAATCCAAATGAGAGAAGAAGTTATTGAAATTCAGATCAGTTTCTGGTCTGAAATATTGATCACAACTATAATAGTGAGGGACTGGCGATGATTAACATCGCTTACAATTAATTATTCCGGTGCTTAATGGCATTCTGTTTATATTGGACCTCGAATATTAAGTTAGCCTAATGGCTGTAATGGTTCTTATAATTACAGGTAATATTAATTCATTAGGAACGGGTCTATTACCCAAAGGGCTTCCCAAACATGACTACAAACTCGAGCACTGAGCCCTCGAATTAGGGAACAGAATAAATGACACCAGAATTATGAGCACAGAATAAGAGCTCGACTTTCACTATCGATAACTACCAGTTCTCGAGCCTTGAGTTTCGTGTTGAAAGTGGATAAGAGTTGTTTCCATAGCAACCGAATCACATGACATACAAATCGCTATAATAATAATGTTTTGATATTTTCGACAAATTTTGTTAAAAATCAAAACAAATTGTGTTTTAATTTTGAAAAAAACATTAGTTTTGAGGCAAAACATAATTAATGTTTTCAGTGATTCACTGTTTCTGTAAATATTTGAACGTAAATAACATTTAAATAATAAATAAAATATTGTATTAAATGCTAATTAAAAGCGGATCCAAAGCCAGCCATAAGTTTTTCAGATCAGAGGAAGTGTTGAGCAAAGAGCCGACCGAAGCCATACTTAACCGTCGAGTGAGTGATGGCCTCGTCATCACACCCGAGGGAGTCGTCCTCAGGGCATAGCTCGTCCTCACATCAATACCCGTCGCATCCGAACGCTGGCCATCATTCCGGCCACAGCTCTGAACACCATTCGGGCCATTCTTCGCGAAAGTCGGTATCGTCTTCGCGAGGGTCCCGACACTCGTCCTCATCGCTGACCACTGGTATAATCCGTAGTCAGACGGCATGGTTTCAGCGCAAAGTCCACTTACGGCCTGTGCTTCGCGGCTGTCATTTAGTTACCGACGAACTGACCAAACAAATACCCGAATTGAGTGAATTCCAGTGCGGAATATGTCATATTCACAGTAAGACATCTCAAACACACCCCAAACACACCCCTTAGACACGACTTCTCCATAGAAGACCTTGAATTCAATTTCTGATTAGATTTCCTCAAACATAAGGAAATCGGTTTTCTTTCCAAATATTTTCACTTAAATTGATTTCAATTCAAACGTTTGAATACTTTTGAGTTTTAAATCAAAATTTTTTAAAAATTATTTGATTTTTATCTCATTTTGTTTGAGTTTTAAACAAATTTATTGATGTATTTGTGTTTACAGTAATGCACACCTCCGCCAGTCTGGCCATTAATGAGGTATTAATGTCTCTCCTCTTAATACTAGTGATCAATAATCTGTTTGTAATTCCTTAAGAACTGGGATCCGGACGTTCGCGAAGATATGGAAATGTTTTTATCGCGACTTATTCCTGAAGTATGTCCTCAAAAATGGGTTTTAACTTAAAATTTTTAACTTAAACCTTAACTTTTGATTACAGAGCACTCCATTCCGCCATTCGTGTGAAGGACCCGACGATATGCCGGCGCACATAAAAGTCAGTCATTTAAGACATTTTGTTGACTTATAACTAATTTCTCTTTTTGTACGAAAGGCTTGTTTTTTGGGCTCTTCTCTGACGATACCGGTATCTGACGGAAAACTAAACTTAGGGACCTGGCAGGGGGTGTGGCTGTGCGAGCATCGCAACCGTGCCGGCAGTCGCAAAGTGACGGTCACAATAACCGGTGCCCTAAAGCCGGGCGCGTGATTACAGGCCATCACTTACTAAATAAATAGATTTTTCAAACAATTAATTAGAAGAAGTGTTTTGCGTCACAAGAGATGTGTTCATCAATTGTTCTGCTGTTTCGGTGATCTGTGATTACATTTGCACTTCAAGTGGTCGGCACTCCATTAGTCTATCAGACATCAGATGAGCACAACATTCCTCGCAATTCAAGTGTTTTTTTTTCGCTTTTGTTTTTCCATTTTCTTAGTTCTGTTCGACAAAAGACTTCTTAAACTCGAAGATAATTGGATTTACTTCTCATTGATATCACAATTCCTTCCATTGTTTGATAATTTTTATTTCAAATTATGGTTCAGACAATTGTTTGGTTGGAACGACACAAAAGACAATTTCATCGATTCTTGCAATTGATTTCAAGCAACTGTTTATTCCTTTTCTAATCTAATCGTCAAAAGTGTAAAAATTTGTATCAATTAATCCAATTAAGTGATTGATTGGACACAACCCTCAAAACTAACCATTCATCGAATTGTGTGAAAGAAAAGGAGAACTGATTTTCTCTTAATTAACATTGAATTCGGTTTTGAAGTGAAAACTAAAGTGATTTCAATTCATTAGAGATATTGACTGCCATTCGATTGAAATGCACTCAAACTTTGGTCCAAAATATTGAATATAATTACTATAAATACGACTCTTCTGTATATTAACGACTTTTTGCTCTCATTATTGACATTAATTACCGGATATGAAGTTCAAAAACAACTGAAAGTCACTATTAATCGATTGATTGGATTACTCTTTGAGGAGAAGTCATTCCGACTCATTCCGGAGTCTATCCCATGAAGTCATCAAATTTTTATTGAATTAGTGGTCGAACTGAGTCTGTGTTTGACTTAATTTCTATGCAATTATTCACTTCTAACGACTGAACCGATTGTCTCCTCATTTGTCTATAGTTTTCGGTAAAATAAATTCAAAAATCAAATCACAATTACTTCAAAACTCAATTAAAATCAATTCAATTATTATAAAAGACGTGAAAAAGTTTGGTTAGATTTTTGTCTGAAACACACGAAACATATTCCGTTCGCTTCTTTTTACTAATAATCACGAATTTCCCGAAATTTGACCAAAAATTTCTATTTTTATTTAAAGCAATGCATCAAAACTTTGTTAGTTTAGTTGTTTTCGAGGAATTTTCTCTGAATTTTAGGCCAAAAGATTAGTCGAGTGTATTATAAATGGAATATATTCTGCAATTTCCTCGATTATTGAAATTCCGTCACATTTTCAATAAGGCTTTGATTTAAGCGAAGAATAAAAAAATTATTCAAAACATAATTATTAAGAAATTGAGTGAAATATTAATTAGGGATAAAATATATGAGAAATCTATTAAAACATTTTAGTAATGATTTTCTGTCGGTTTTGCATTTTATGCCATTTTCCCCATAAATCGATACTTTTCTTCACACAAATGGATAATATATTCATTCAAATGAATGATTGAAATAATTTTCATTTCTTTTTTGTATCTCTTCTTAGAAATTGATTTTAATTTTCAATTAGGAATCCAAGTAATGGATTCAAAACCAAGAATAAAATTATTTCAATTCTCACACGAATTATAATTAAGAGTAAGAGTTGTTTAAAACTTACTGTAAATCAATCATTCATTTGATGAAAGCATTTGAACGCCTTTTTTAAAGACAAATAAAACAAATTTAATGTAAAAAATTATTTTCAAATTCTGTTCACAAACTAAAAAATGTGAGAAAAAGCTCAACAAAAGCGCTAATTCACCGAAAATACTATACTTTCTCTTCAAATCGTTTTCTCTTTTATATGAGTTTTTAATTTTGTTTTCTATTCTAATCATTGGATTCTTGTCTTCACTAATGTTTATATTCAGACACAGAATATATTATAAGAAAATTTTAAGACAAAAGACGACTTCAAACTAATGTACACAAAATCTATTAATTTAATGGATTTATATTTTATAAGACATTCGTTAAAAACTATTATTAATTATTGTTTACTATTATTATAATTATTGGGATTATTATTATTATTGCAATAAAAATATTTGAAATTTAAACGCGTTTTCATATTTGATGAATATTCCGATCAACAACTCATTGAAATTCCGGACAACATCCTTAAGGAAGGCCTACTTATGCTGAGTTATGATCGAAATATGCTTTGAGGGCATACTATGATTCATATTATGAATAGTAATAAACCGAATGTTTTAATCAATTACTCAATCGATTAATACAAAGAATATATTGAATTAGTTTTAATGTCAAACAAATAATTTATAATATCTTTCGATTAGTCTTCAAAAGTAATTATTTGAAAATTTTTTAGAAAATGAAATCAAATGAATTCTAATTAAGAATAACTAAAATCTTTGTCTTCTATGAAATCAATTTTTCGGCGAAACGTTGGTTTTGGCCGAAGTTTTCTGCGGTCCTTTGAGAGGAACTCCTGCT